>JBBBDQ010001921.1:1190000-1265000 GCA_037127315.1 Ascarosepion bandense | reverse complement strand
GGCTCAGTTCTTTGTGGAGACGACAGCGAGCCAGTGCCGGCTCAGTTCATTCGGGCGACAATAGAGAGGCAGTGCCGGCTCAGTTCATTCAGGAGAATAGCGAGGCAGCGTCGGTTCAATCCAATCTGTTTACTACCAGTTATTAGACTTTACTGCCGGTTGTGAAAGCACTTGCCGTTTGTTATTTGACAGTGCCATATTTTTTTTAATTCTTTGCAATCAACTCATCGTGTAGTGAAGAATATATATATCCTCTCTATTATAATAAAGACCGTCGTATATAGGATAAGAGGGTATAACCTGTAAGGGAACATTATTCGTTATCAACACTTTTCGTCCGATGATGTATTATATTAAGATAAATGTAATGAATTTTTGTATTTATAAACAGAAGTTATATATATATATATATATATATATATATTTAAGAACACTTACAAATATTAAGAATAATTGTGAAAGTCATGGTAGACCAAGGAGAATTTTACCTTGCCTTTCTGAATTAACCTTAAGAATTCTTCTACGGAAGCGATACAGGGAAACGACTATTTTTAAATTATCTTTTGCAATGGATTTTATGTACACGTTCCACTTGGGCTCAGGGATGAGTTTAAGTCCCAAGAGGCGCTCAAATCACGTAGTCTTCCGGGGAAAATTGTACTCTGATGATGAAAATATTGCTAGTTTGTTTTTTGCGGCATTGAATGTCACCAGCCAATTTCTACACCTGACTGAACTGTTAAAATTAGGGGAGATCAGTTGTCACTTGACTCGATACACAAGAGGTAGATTTGTTTAATAACTCCTGCTTCATAGCTGGTGTCCCCAAAACATATCTGTTGTTAATTCAGTAAATCAATTTGAAATTAATTTATATATATATATATATATATATATATATATATATATATATATATATATATATTATAAAAGAGTGAACATTGAAGTCAACACTCAAGGGCGACAGACTGTTTCATGCTAAGCGCAATCATCAGGCTACATGTGTTGAGTTTTTCCTCTGCTAGTTATATATACGTGTCAGTGGGGCATTGTGGGTAACCCTTCTTTGGCGGGAGTGGCTTAGTTATTTATTAGAGTAAATCTATTTGATTCGTTATTTGTTTATTCTTTTGTTTTTTGATGATTAATTTATTTATTTGGATTTGTTATTTTATTTTTATTAGTTTTTTTATTATGATTGGTTATTTATTTATATTATTTTATTTATTATAATGGGTGTTGTAACGTCGGCGGTTTGTTAATTTGTTTATAATTTGCTCCTTATTATTAGTTTTGTATTTTTGAGTAAAGTAGTAAAAATGTATATATATATATATATATATATATTTGTGTATTTAGGCAGCTAATTTTCTTTTAAACATGTCAGATTGCAAACATTGTCTGCTTATTTTTAATAAAATCCGTTTATACTCACAGATAATCTTTCGTGTATTACAATTAAAAGATGTCAGAAATGAGCTGTAACGTTGACAGTTGATGTTATTTATTTTTCAAGGTACCCAAGTGCTTTCAATCTTTTTCCAAGATCATCTTCAGGGGTGTAAATTATTGTAACAAAAACTAACCGCAAAAATGTGTTGCTAAAATTACTGTAAATAAAACATATATATGTTTTATACGCAGTAGCAGACAGACGTACGTGCGCACATACAGTGGCAGACAAATTTTATCTGCTTGTGCCTTAACGTAAACAGACCTTTACAAATGCAGATTATAGAAATCAAAATAACCAAATGTAAAAGATCCATTATAAATAACCGTAATAAAAATACATCGGAAAGTGGGAGCTATCCCCCCCCCTCAGCTTCTTTTCTTTCTCGTCATCTGATGCCATCTTCACATTTGAGCCTGGTGAGAGAAAACATTCTCTCATCAGCTATAATCCACTCGATGAGAGACTTTATCTTTTCCATTTTACACGACCCATTGCTTTTAGAAAATATGTTTTCATCTAAGCAGATAGCAAGGCAGAAATAAATCTTCTTGCTTGTTGCGAAACTTACTGTCTAAAAAAAAAAAAAAAAAAACAGACACTGTACCACCACCCAGACAGGTAAACAGCAGGTAGCGACATCTACAGGCATATAAGTATTCATTGCTTCATAAACCGTGACAATTCCTTGTTACCTCTGCTAATAAAGAGCAGACTGTTTTCATCATCATAGCATTAACTACAAATCCTGTTTGGTGGCTAAGGTGATTGCGTATTTTTTCATCGGCCGCCAGAAGACGCTAAAGCGAGTTCCAGCAAAAGGTTAATATTCTGAATAATTAACGACGGATTTTTTTTTTTTTTGAAAAATTGATGTCAAACAACTTCCCACTCTGAATATCTATTTTGATCTAGCATTATTTTAAATTGGCAAGTTTCCACTAGTTCAGCGCCGGTGAAATTTAACTGCTCGATTATAGCGCCAAATAAGGTTTTAAAAGAGTACGATAGTATTTGTCTATATTTCTGAAATGAGATAGTTTTTACAGTATTTACATTACTCGGACTATTGTCCTCATCTTTGTTGCCATTTGTACGACGTTTAATAATAGATCATTCTATTTGTCTATATTTCTGAGATGAGGTAGTATTTTCAGTATTTACATTATTCGGACTGTTGTCCTCATCTTTGTTACCATTTGTGAGAAGATTGGAAAAGAGAAAGCCGGAAACTACATCCTAAACAGAGAACAAGGGATGAGCCTCTTTACCTGTTCAATAGACGTGGGTGGAGTGTGAACCGGGCGATAGATAGATCTATAAGTAAAAAATTGTGTGCGATCTTATTATTTTTTGTATAAAAAACATCCTAAGTATAAAATGACATTTGGGTTCTGGTTTCGAGCCGAAATAAAATATGTATACAGCAGAAGTCAAAAGAGATGAGGATAAAATGTTATTTGCTCAGAGATCGTTTTTAAAGACTGCATAAACAGAATGTGCCTTCTTATTGACATGTGAGTCCCTGTAGAGGAAAGGAAACTACAAGAAACTGGTATGAACATCACCCAGAACTGGTTACAGAGATAGGACCTGTAACAATTTTATGAGATTTTACAATACACATAAACAGGACAATCAAAGCTAATCGCCAGACATCTTGATCAAAGACAAGAAGAGAAATGTGCTTTCTTACTGACATGTCGGTCCAGTTAAAGATCTTCAAAAACGTATTAAAATAAAATAATCTTCAAGTAGAAATCTAAAAAGATGTGGTATATGAAAATATTAACATTTTCATTTGTAGTTGGAGTCCTCGGATTGACTGGAAAAGATTCAGCTAGACACACTGAAGGGATCCTTTTTTGCAGTTTGTCAGTCAGTTAAGTGCCATACGTGATACACGCTTGGGCGATCATGTCTCGAAAGAGACTGACTGGGCAGAAGATTATCCCGCAGTAGGTTGCCATTGCTTTCTGCGGTAGACTGGTTGCCAGCCAAGGCTATAGAACCCAATCTGTCCTGTTATTTAACCAATAACTGAAAGGAATAGACGGATTAATACCTTTCCCAAGGGTATATTTGCGCGTAAGTGAATGCAATGAATTCAGCTGGAATTCGAACTCGGCTCCCCGATTTCTCGTTCCAAGCCGATATCCAATGCACCACAACAGGTTGACGAAAATGATCAGTGGCAAATATTATAAAGGCATTTCTGACCTTAGATATCTGGTCTCCGGAAGTGAATGCGTCGTTGTATTATTATTATTATTATGTCATTTTTCATCATATTTCGATTTCTGCTTTGGTCTCACTACCAACCAAGACTGCGGGGAGACCTAAGGCAGGACGTGGCGTGTTGTTATGGCTCCATTTTATGTTTTTCTATCTTCCCTATCATCCCTAGCATTACATAGATAAAGTTTTCCTTAGTGTGTGGGCTGTACTTAATAAGACAATTTTTTGTATATCTCTTAAGCTGGGGTTTCCAAGGATTCTTTCAATGTGCTGTTTTGTTCCATTTTTTTATCATTCCAAGTGCACCTACTATCACTGGCACAACTCTTGTTTTCAATTTCCACATTTTTTCTATTTCAATTTCCAGGTCTTTATATTTTGACAGTTTTTCAAATTCCTTGATTGCTATGTTACAATCCACTGGACAAACCATATCAATTAATAGACAAGTTTTCTCCTTCTGGTTTTTAACAATAATGTCTGGCCTGTTTGCTTCAATTTTTCTGTCTGTGTAGATGGTGTAATCCCATAGAATGGTTACATCTTCTATTTCTGTAACCGGTGCTGGGATTCATGTTCGTACCAGTGTTTGTTTACAGATTTTCCATAATGTTTGCACATTGGTCAATGTAAATATTGTCCAACTATCGTGGCGATTTTTATATTCATTTGGGGCAAGCACAGAACAGCCTGAGATTAGATGGTCTATTGTTTCTTGGTGTTTATTACAAAACCTGCATTTTGGATCCATGTTATTATGCATAATATTTGCCTGAAAGTTTCTAGTGAAAAGACTTTAGTCTTGTGCTGCAAGAATAAAGCCTTCAGTCTCAGACTTTAATCCAGATGCACGTAACCATCGATGAGTATTAACTTTATCAACATTGGATTTATTGGCACGTTCTGAATATTGGCCTTGCAGAGGGTTGTCTTGCCAGCGCTGTTTCATCTGTTCACGTTATTATTATTATCATTATTATTATTAATATCATTATTACTGTGTAATTGTTATCATAATTCGATTTCTGCTATGGTCACACTTCCTACCAAGTCTGCGAAAAGACCTAAGGCATATCGTGATTTGTTGTTATGGTTCCAATTCATTTGTTGTGGTTTCCGATTCATTTGTTTTTTGATCTCCCATAACATCCCTAGCGTTACAAAGACAAAGTTCTCTTTCGTGTGTGGGTGGTAATTAACAAAACATTTTTTCTATTTCTTTTAAGTTGGGATTTCCAGAGATTCTTTCAATGTGCTGTTTTGTTCCATTTTTTATCATTCCAAGTGCACCTACTATCACTGGTACTATTTTCGTTTTCAATTTATATTTATTTCAATTTTCAGATCTTTATATTTCGATAGTTTTTCAAATTCCTTGTTTGCTATGTTACAATCCGCTGGACAAACCATATCATTTAGTAGGCAAGTTTTTTTTTTCTTTTTGGTAATAATGTCAAAATTATTATTGATGTTATTATTTAATTTTTTGCAATATGATTTTTCTGCTAAATATCAATTCTTAATTCTTTGTCGTGTCCCTTCAGGAAATAGGCAATCATGGACTTCTACTTAACACTGTTTCTTGTCGCTCTCAATATTTTCCTCTTTGTATCTCTCCCAAACCCCACTCCGCTATCCATTTGCTCGGGCCTGTGAAATATGTCTTGCGATGCTTTCCTTTGTCTATCTCTCTCTCTCTCCGTCTTGAGAGTATTAGGTTTTCTAGACCTTCTTTCCTCATTAAGTGTACCAAGAACTTAGGCTATCCCTACCCGATATTAATTATGAGCTTTCTTCTCCTTTGCATCCTCTCCAAAACTTCATCGTTGTTCACGTGCTCAGTCCATGGTATCCTAAGCATCTATCTGGAGAACCACATTTCTGCTGCCTCAAGCCGCTTCTTCATCTTTGAAGAAATTGTCCAACATTCACTGCCATACAGAAAGACAGATCACATATCAGTCGAGCACTCTTGTTTCCTATGACATTCTCCTGTCTCTCGATACTCTTGTTAGCTTCTGAAATGCGTCCTTGGCCAGGCCAGTGCGCCTTCGGATCTCAAGCTCACACTTTCCAGGTGTTTAAACTTTTTCTTTTAGTTTCTTCGACCTATAGTTGGCATTTTCTTTTTGTTGATGACCAGACATTCAGTATTCTTGAAATTTATGCTCAGTCCTTTCTACCTTCTGAAGGGGGCCCTGTATTTTCTTTTCTGTGTCTGCTATTAGCACCGTGTCACCCGCGCATCTTATATTATTGAGATTGTGGCCACCAATGACGAATCCTGTCTAGCATTTTATTTCTCTCAAAATTGTTTCGCTGTATAAGTTGAATAGATCCGGCGAGGAAACACATCCTTGTCTTACGCCTCTTTCTGTTTTTGTAGACCTGCTGAATTCATTTCCTATCCATACGCAAGTGATCTGCTGTCATTATAGGTTCTTGATTATCGTCATGCCTTTCAAGAAAATGTCGAAGCTGCCGAGCATCGCAAACAAGTCTTTGTGGAGTACTTTGTCAAATGTCTTTGTCAAATGTCAAATGACTGAATAAAGTGAGTTGCACGACTATAAAACGTGTGTAAATTCCTGTGAATATTATAGCTTAACAATAACAGAATATCATAAGTATGAATGCAAGTCATTATTTATACAAGTAAAAGGGTACCAATGAAAAGATTTAAAAGGAACACATTTTTTGATTACACGACACTAAAGCAGACGTTAAAGACAAGAGAGTCTTCAAGATATTTACGTTCGTTCTATTACTGAACCCAAACAGCGTCTCTGTTATGTCTTTTCCGTTTTTCATCGCTATCAAAGCTTAATTGTCCATTATTTATTAGGTATTGGCAGGGCGTGACGTACCTCCTAATTAAGGTGGTAGTTGTGGTGAAGAAAAAGTAGTCCTAAAAATAACGCCTGCTTGTTTTCTTCTCAAATATCGATTGCAGAAAAGCTATTTTTCTAAAATCGATATTTTATTATTATCAAATATTGCACAAGGTGTTTCACGTAAAGCAAGTCATTCAAAAAAATCCATAGAGTTCGACCTCTACAAAGGGTATAGAAAAGTATTGGGTGAAGAATGGAGGGTGAATGACAAAGAGAGAGCAATAGAGAGATGTGGGGGTAATAGTGAGGTAGAGTGACAAACACGAAGGAAAGAGAAAGAGAAAAAAAGCGAGAAATAGAGGCAGAGGAAACAGAGAAAGAGTGACAGAGATATGAAAAATAGAGAGAGAGAAAAAGAGCCATAGAGTCGGAGTAATGAGAGAGACAGTAACAGAGACAGAGGAGAGAGTGAGCAATAGAAGCAGAGGAAATAGAGAAAAAAGAGATCGATAGAAGCAGTGGAGAGAGAGAGATGGGGAGGAAAGTCAGACAGAGATAGAGAGCGATAAAAGCAGGGTAAATATAAAAAGAGAGACAAAGATAGATTGATTAAGAGGCAAGAGCGAGTGAGAAAGAGACAAAGCAATGAATATAAAAGAGATAGAGAGAAAGACAACAATATAGACGTGAAGACGGGTGAGAGAAATAGATAGAAATAAAGAGTATTTGAAGCAGGGAAATAAGAGAGACAGCGATAAATAGACGTGAAGTCACGAGTGAGGGAGTGAATGGAAGAGGAATATATAGGAGAGAGAAATAGCGATAGATAAGAAAAAGAGAGAAAGGGCGATAGATAGACGTGGAGGCAAGAATAAGACAAAGAGTGACAGATAAAAGTGGAAGAGAGAGAGAGAGTAAGAGACAGCGACAGATAGATGCGTAAGCAAGATTAAGAGAGCGACAGGCATAGATAGCCGTGAAAGTGGAAGTGAAAAGAAAGTCGTGGATGCGAAGGTGTGCGAGAGAGAAAGAACAATAAAAAGAAGTAGAAGCAATAAAGAGAGAGGGGGGAAAGAGAGAGCGTGATAGGAAGTAGTGGAGGTAAAGACGGGAGAGAGAAAGATTCGGAGGCGGAGATTTGAACATAAAACCTATTTTCGGAGAAATTAATAGTGTTCTTTTTTCTTAAAAATTTTCAGTCGTTGATAAATTCATGTCGTTCATACCTTTAACCCTGACTTAAAAAAAAAAAAAAAAAAAATGGTCCCCACGGCTTGCTTCCACACTGTTAAAACCGTCCATTAAATTTTAGTTGAACATAATGATTTAGAAAGCGCTGAAAGAACCAAATTATTTTAATCAGCTCCAAGAACGATCTCTAGAAATGTCTTCTGAAATGATTGGCGTAAAGTCACCAATTTGCTTGTTTCTAAGATTATTGTGTTTTCAAAAGGTCAACCGCGCCAAGAGTATTTAATCAATTTCATTTGTTAATGAGAATGTCTCGTCTAATTTTAGACCAAAATTTCTCTCTGTAAAAAATTTAAAGATACAAACTAAAAAAGAAAAATTCCTAATGAAAATTTTGTTGCTGTGTTCAATTTTCTTTCATACAAGACTGATTGTTATTTTCGACTATTTTTTGTTTCGACTTACTGAACCTCAAAAATACTCCCACTATTTAAAAGTGCTTAACCCTCTAGGGCCATTCGTATCATATTTGATACAGTATTTCCCTATAAGGAAACATTTGGTATTCATTGACTGAGCAGTCAGTACTGCTTTCATTTGAAATTTATAAAATATTTCTCTTAAAAAATGTTTTTAGGAAATTATTTCTTTCAAGGCTTGTTTTCATACTGTATCAAATATGATACGAATGGCCCTAGAGGGTTAAAACTGTAAAACCAAACTGTCTATAATAAAGTGACATTGTGTACAAAAGGAAATGGTTAACAAACCATTTTCGCGGATCATAGTGAGTTTGGTCCTAACTGGGTGCTCCATAGTGTTGTTTTGTATCTTACCAATCTCAGTCGAGTAATGTTTATCGAACGAACCTAGTTAGCAGTTACTAATTACTAGTGAGTTCTACTTCCACTGAGGTTTAATTAAGTTTAATTGGCTCGGAACGAGAAATCGGGGAGCCGAGTTCGAATTCCAGCTGAATTCGTTGCATTCACTTATGTGCAAATACCCTTGAGAAAGGTATTAATCCTTCTCTTCCCTTCAGTTATGGGTTAAATAACAAGACAGATTGGGTTCTATAGCAATGTTTTGCAACCAGTCTACCACAAAAAGTAATGGCAACCTACTGTGGGATAATTTTCTGCCCAGTCTGTCAATTGGGGCTCCAATGCCGAAACGAACGTGCCTTCGTCGCGATTATATATAGAGAAATTATGTACATGTTTTAAAATATAATTTATAATATATATTCACAGCTCTATATAGTATATTATATATTGAGCACTGTTTTAAATTCATGTTTTGGACGCTGAAAGAATGCTTCGTTCTGTATTCACTCGGATATATATATATATATATATATATATGAGAGAGAGAGAGAATTTTTTTTCCTGTAATTAATAGTCGGTACATCAATATATATGTTGCCAAAGGCATTTGTGCATAAATGAACACAAGGAATTCAACTGGAATTCGAACTCACGCTCTCCAATTTCTCGTTCCAAGAGAAAGAGGCATGAGAGTGATGATGCAAGTTATGAGGAAGAGTGACAGGTTATAGGGGGTGTCAGGAAGTGGGTATGATATGAGAGTGAAGTGGACGGAGAAAGGAGCATGAGAGAGAGGATGCAGCTTAGTAATACAGGAGATGATTATTGACTTTACATTTCAACTCTTGGAGATTGTAGCTGTCGGGAAGTAAGTTAACGGAAGGGAATTCCACAGGCGGGAAGTGTGAGAAAAGAAGCTATTGGAGTAGAAGTTGCGTTTACATTTTATTGGTTTCACAGTAAAAGGGTGGGACCTAGTTACTAATCATATTGCTCGAGTAAATTCATACATGAGGGGCAATAGAGAGATAACTTCATCGGAGCAGAAACTGTAGTTCTTAATAAGTTTTGGAATTCTCTTCCACACGATTGCTTCCCCGACGGCTACAATCTCCAGGAGTTTAAATGTAAGGTCAATAGACACCTCCTAACACACTAACCTGCTCCCATTCTATCAAGCACTCTTCCCAACCCTCATCCTCGCTATCCTTATTCATCTGTCACCTTCCTCCTGACATTCCCTATGTCTAACCATTCCTTTTCTTTACCTTCCCCTATGTAGCCCCATGGGCAATAGTGACAGTGGAATGCCTTACTTGGGGTGAGATGGTTAAAAAAAAAGAAGCCGTCAAAGTACAAAAACCTCCTGACCCTTGTAGTTCTTAATAAGTTTTGATTAATCAAGCGTTTGACAAAAGGGTTTCTCCTGTACCGTGAGTATTAGATTTTCTAAGCCTTCCTTCCTCATTACGGGCTCCAGAAATTTTAAATGCCTCTTCCTAATGTTATTGTGTAAGTTTCATTTTCCAATCGATTTACTTCTAAACCTCGTCGTTGCTAACATTTCATTTCTTAAAAATGATACTTCCCCTCTATAAAAATTCGGTTCAGCTCAATTTAATATTTTATTATAAAACAAAACGTATTTTTTCTGATGTCATTTTTTCTTTCTTTTACGGGTATATTTATCTGGGAACAGGTTCACTTTTGAGTGAAAGTTTTTTTTTTTTGTGTGTGTGTTTTGGTTTCATTTCAACCCGACAGGGAACTTCCACTAATACTCAGGGGATTGCAGTGAGAGAAAATACGGGGTGCAGAGTGAATAAGGAATAAAAGATTAGCGGAATTCAAGAAAATAGAAGACGGAAATTGACGTCTCATTTAGATTTGAAAATACCCTTGAGAAAGGTATTAAACCGTTTCTTCCTTCCAGCCATGAGTTAAATAACAGAACAGATTGGGTTCTATAGCCTTGGTCGGCAACCAGTCTACCGCAGAAAGCAATGGCAACCTACTGCGGGATAATCTTCTGACCTGTCAGTCATGTCTCTTTCGAGACATGATCACCCAACCGTGTATCACGTATGGCACTTAACTGACTGAATATAATAGTTGGAAACAATTAAAATTTGTACTGAGCATAAAGTGGGAGATCGATTTTCTATTGCTATGAAGCAATAAATTGATCCCCCACTAATAATACTTAATATAATAATCTATCTCTTCTCCCTCCAGCTATGAATTAAATAACTCACTTTTCTTTTTTTCTTTTTCTCAATTGGAGTAGATAGACTAAACTATCGCCCGGTTCACAATCCACCCACGTCTATTGTACAGGTGTAGTGGCTCATTCCTTGTTCCCTTTTCAGGATGTGGTTTCCGGCTTTCTCTTTTCCAATTTCTTTTTTTCTTTTTCAATTGGAGTAGATAGACTAAGCTATCGCCCGGTTCACACTCCACCCACGTCTATTGTACAGGTGTAGTGGCTCATCCCTTGTTCCCTGTTCAGGATGTGGTTTCCGGCTTTCTCTTTTCCAATCTTTTCACTCTTACGTAGCCCCCTGCACATCAGTGGCGTTACCGCCTTGCTCGGGGTGATTATGATTAAAAAAAAAACAAACAAACAAACAAAAAAAAAACAGGATGATGATCGCCCAAGCGTGTATCACGTATGAAATTTCGAGAAAAGAAAACTGTTGGAGTATAATTTTTTTACAACGGAAGCAATTCTAGTGTCTATGAAGTGGGCTTTCGATTTACAATGTACGTATAATGTTAGACTAAACTAGGTGCATCCACTAAATAGTTACAATAAAAAAAAAAAAAAAGCATCGTATAAAAAAAGCACCCAACTTAATAAAAACGAACTTGTTTCATCAAAATGATTATATTATTATTATTAAGAGGAAAAATCAAAATTATTTTTAATCCCTTCTAACATGTTCGAAAACTTTTGCAGAAAATTTGGTTTTGATTTGAGTTATCGGATCACCAAATCGTTGCGAAAGTTTACAATGGAAAACATAATTACTTAACTCACGTTTTTTCGGTGACAAACACATTAATTTGGAAATTTTCGCAAAAATCAAATAATTGTCGGATTTAAATTAAACTTTTAGTACTTATTCACAAATAAATGAAATTATTTCTGAAGTCATTATATTTTTTTTAAATCTTTGTAAAAATATATACTTTTTTTTTTTACATCTGTTACCCCACTCCACGTAAATCCATGAAATTTTAATAAATTTAACTTTGGTGAATCAAATGGTTTTATTAGTTAAACGCAGGATTACTTGGGTAATATAAATAATCTTAAATAGTAAAATAAATGCAAAAAAAACAAAAAACAAACTCTGATATTACTTAATTTGTTAAACTTTTAATGGCTTTAAACAAATAATATATATGAAGGACATTACTGTCTGAAGGAGAATTTTTTTTCGATCAATGACGAAATTGTAAAAGAATTATTTTCATTTTTTTTATTATAACAATTTATAAAGATTTAAAAGGATTTTTAAAATAAAGACTTGTTGCGGTTAGATTTTCAAGTTAATAATTGAAGATTATATTGCCTATCGAAAATTGAAAGGTTTAATACAAATGGTTTGGCCTTCATATTTTTAAAATAATTTAAATTTTATTTTTGTGTATTTGAATTTTTTTGTAAGTTAATTTCTATGTGCAGATTAAAAGGTCAGAGTTTCCTACCTTTACCCGAAAAAAAAAAAAATAATTGTGAAATTTTATCATTTATGATCGCTATACACTTGTCTGTCTCTAATCTGACTGTCAACACTTGATATACAGCGGACAGGTCAGAAAGTTCAATTCTGTGATTAAGAAATAATTTTCTTCTAAATTTCGCCATATAAATAAATAATATTTGTGTAAATCAAATTAATTTAACATAAAATTTGTTAATTTTCTAAAAATAATGTGCCACAGATGTATATTTTATTTTTGCAATATTTTTAAAACCGAGAATTAACTTTTGTTCACAAATAGCCGAAAAAAAAAAAAAAAAAAAAAAGAAAGATTAAAAAAAAAAGTTTGAAAAATTTTAGATTTAATTCAATGAAATTTCTACTTGAAAGATTTTTGCTTACTGGAAATTGTAAATTTAATCATTTAGCTGTAAATTAAAATTAAAATAAGTTTCAAGAGTTTTTTTTTTCATTTTCAAAAATTCAATTTAGCATTTAGATATTGAAAATGAGTGGCGGTATCTAAAGTAAACCCCCTCGTTCTGTCTACCATAATGACATCGAAATCTTTCAATGGTTCAACAAAACACTGTTTTTATGCCGGTCTTTATGTAAAATATTCGTAATCAAACTTCTCGAATTTTAGCGTAGCATGTCACCCATTGATTAAAATATCTGATGCGATATTCTTTTCCATTTTTATCTCTATTTGCATTCCTTAGTTATAAATAGCCACAAAATGTATCGGTTGGTCAAATTGTAATAAACTAATACCCATGATCGACTCCATGTTAACTCATAAATCAAAAGTACTTACAGCAGTTTGTTGAGATTATGTTCCCACCATAGTGACACTTTCTCCCCAGTGAAAATATTATTCATTTATATAATATTAGCTTTGATATTGTATTGGCAATGGTTTGGTTTGCCAGCTGTCAAGTATGTAATGAAATACTTTGCCTCTATAACATAATGAGCCATGAATAAAGTCTCGGATTATAATCACGTAGTAACGAGATTACGTTGCAATTTGGCGTTTTTACTTTTTATTTAAGCAAAACAAGGAGAAGGGGAAATCAATTAATCGGAGAAATATCACAAAATACAGACATTCTTTTTTACCTGTTTTTCAGTAATTATTTTAAAAAAAATTTCATGCAATAACTTTTTTGAGAATTTATTTTTTGTTTCCGTTTTTTTTTCTATTTCTCTATCTTCCTCTCATTCTTTTTTTCTCTATCTCACTCTTTCTTTTTCTTTACATTGTTTCTCTTTTTTCCTCTCACCTTTTCCCTCTTTTTGTGAGAGTTTTCTTCTTTTTTTCGTACACTGTCTTTTTTAATCGCCTCTCATTGTTTTCCCTCCTCTCACTGTTTCTCGCTCCACTTCTCGCTGTTTTTTCCTTCTTTCTTATTTTGGATTTTATTTTTATCTCTTCTCCTCATTTAATCCCCTCTTTTTGAGACGCTGTCGTTTTTTTCTTCTACTCTCACGGTTTTTCTCATGTTTTCACACAGGTTCCCACCCGCACCTCACTTTTCTCTCTGTCTTTATTTTTTGATATAGTTTCTCTCTTTTCTTCTCACTATTTCCCTTTTAGTGACATCATTTTTCTCCCTTTTTTGGACACTGTCTTTTTTTTCTTCTCCTCTCGCTGTTTTTCCCCTCTTTTTCTCACACAGTTTCTCGCTCTTCTCTTACTGGTTTTCTCTTTCACTCTCTCTCTCTCTCTTTTCAATATGGTTTCTTGCTTTCCCTCTCATACTTTTCTCTCCTCTCTCACTGTATTTCTCTTTTACTGTTCTTTCTCCTCTTCTCACTGCTACTCTCCTCCTCCCACTGTTTTTCTTCCTTCTCATCTTTCTTTTTTTTAAAAAAGGTTTTCGTCTGTCTCTTCTTTCTACCTATCGCCAAACTTTTTCTCATTCGTTTCACACGGTTTTTCTTTCACCTTCTTCATTTTCTAACAATGTCTCTTTTTATTTAAAATTTTCCTTCGTTTACAGACAAACTTTTTTATACGTTTATTCTTTTATTTCATTTCGTCATGAATAATTTTGACTTTTCCATTCTTCTTTTTTTCAACTGTTCCCGTTGCCTCTAAAGCTATTTCTAATTTTTTCTTTGACTTCTTTCCCACTATATATATATATATATATATATATATATATATATACACACAAACTCTTTTTAATTCTTGTTGACAGCTGTGACATTGAAGACATTGAAGTCAGGTTTTCATGGCGTGTGTCAAATATCTTTAATATCTTTACTGAAAATATCTACAACAGCCAAGTTCTTCAACAGAAGATGACGTCATTTTTTTCTCGCATTAAAAAACACATATTCTCACCTGTCTATGCAAACGCTATGTAATTTAAGCCTCGGATTATAAACAGCCGCTGAATGAAATGTCTGCAAACGGGTCGGGAAAGCAAGAAGGGTCATGAATTGAATTAAACACCCAGAAATCTGATTCCACGAAAAGTTATTTTGAGCAACGTCACCAACCTGCTCCATTATCATTCATTTTAGAATGAAAATATTTTTTTTAAAGAATGTTGTTTATGCTCAGCTGTGTTATGTCAACTCTCTCTCTCTCTCTCTCTCTATATATATATATTATATATATTTTGATAAATGTGTGTGTGCGTAAAATATTTTCAGATAGTGTATATCTAAAAGAACAAAATGAATAATAAGAGACAAGAGGAAAAACTATTCTAAGCCAACGCGTTTTGTTATGAAGTCGCAGAATGCCTTGATAACGTCGCTCAGAGGACGAAACGCGTTGGCTTAGAATAGTTTTTGCTTTTGTCGTTATATATATATATATATATATATATATATATATATATATATATATATATATGCAGTACTGTGCAAAAATATTAAGACAAGAACTATTTTATCTTTTATGAGGCATCAAATAAAGTTTACAATCACCCCTGTCCTAACACCTTTGCACAATACCGGTAGTGTGCAAAAGTATTAGGACAGGGGTGATTTTATAAAAACCTCACTGAAATTCAAATACAGGGTGAAAAGCCAAACCTTTGTAAGAATTATTTAACTAAAAAGGAAGAGGAAGGAAAGCTTCGGAATTTGAATTGGGCCCCACAAAGCCCTGATCTCAATCCTATTGAACATCTATGGAATATTTGGGATAAAAAAATTGATAAATCTAATGTTACTTTGCAAGACAAACATTGGGAACAAATACAAGCTGCTTGGCAGGAGATACCAATAGATACATTGAAGAAGCTTGTGATATCAATACCTGACAGAATGAAGGCTGTGATCAAAGCAAAAGGCTATTATACTAAATATTAAATTTATTTCGTAACAAGTATTTTTTCTTGTTAAAGCATTTGTTGAGTAAATCAAATAAATTACTTTGATTAAAGTGTTTATTTTTCTGTCAATATACCTCATAAAAGATAAAATAGTTCTTGTCCTAATACTTTTGCACAGTACTGTATATATATATATATATATATGTATCTATATACATATATACTAGGTGCGATTGGTAAATTGTCGCAATTATTTTATTTTTCAATGCAAATGGCTATTATACTAAATATTAAATTTATTTTGTAACAAGTATGTTTTTCTTGTTAAAGCATTTGTTGAGTAAATCAAATAAAATTACTTTAATTAAATTGTTTATTTTCTCTCAATATGCCTCATAAAAGATAAAATAGTTCTTGTCCTAATTCTTTTGCACAGTACTGTATATATATATATATATATATATGTATATATATATACATATATACTAGGTGCGATAGTTAAATTGTCACAATTATGTTATTATTTCAAAGCAAAAGGCTATTATACTAAATATTAAATTTATTTTGTAACAAGTATTTTTTCTTGTTAAAGCATTTGTTGAGTAAATCCAATAAAATTACTTGAATTAAATTGTTTATTCTTGGTCAATATGCCTCATAAAAGATAAAATAGTTCTTGTCCTAATTCTTTTGCACAGTACTCTCTCAGTATAACCCGGATATAAGAAAGATTTTATCTGTTCCCCAATTAGAGCCCGTGGTAATGTATATAAAATAGACGAAACCCGGATATAAGATAATCAGGGTTATATATATATATATAGATATATATACACGACAAAAAACCCGAGAAAATCATTTACTGGTGCGATGGATAAATTCTCGTTTGCAAAGACTAAATTACATTAATATCCCATTTTAACATATATATTTACTAAAATTATACAAAAATATTTTGAAATACTAAAAGATTAAATTTATTTAATAAAATCGCCATTGGCTTCAACCACGGCCTTTAGGCGATTTCTGAATCTTCTGGGTGGTTTTCTCGTTTAAGTTTGCGAATGCTGTCATAATCCTTGCCCTCAGTTCATTTTTGATGTTACAAATAGATTTGTCAGTCTATCAACCAAGTGTACCCCACACAATGGGTTGAAGTCTGGGAAGTTAGGTGGTCAGATGTGATGGATTATGTAGTCACAGAAATTTTCTGACAGCCATGACTTGGTTCTCACGCTTGTGTTGCATGGTTCAAAGTTCTGTTGCCAGACATAGTGTCTACCAGCACCCACACTCTTGACCCAAGGCAAAATAACCTCCTCACTGCACATTATATAGGCCTCCGTGCTGAGTTTGAGGCTCTCAACTACAAATTCGGGAGGTTTTTCTAATAAGAATGATCAAAGTGCGTTTTCCGAGCTGAAGTATCTTCGTAATCACCATCAGACTGAATACTCGTTATATGGGTATTTAATCATTTTAGTCAAAGTCTCAAAATCAGGGGGCTAATTTTAAAATCCAGTCAAGTTCCTTATATTTGAAGTGTAGGGAACTGGTTAATGTTTCTTTTGTTCGACCTTGTGTCAGATATAACCGAACTCCCTACAAGTTACAGGATTTATGTACAGTTAGATTCATCAGAATTATTATCAGAGGGTTAGTTGTCGGCAGGTTGGAATATGTAGAATTAGTGCTGAAGAGTGGAATAATAAAAGATACACTTTGAATGCTAAAATAGAAATTTATTAAAAGAAGGAATAACAAGAGTTGTAGAAATTAATGTTCATTGAGAAAGTTATGAGTAGAGTTCATGTTCAATGATGAGGTTGAAGAATTAAGAGTTCGTACAAAATGTTTCTAGCAGTAATTGTTGAGATAGATAAAGAGAAAGAGAGAGGGAGGGGACAATGTCCGGGTCACTTACAGTTGAGAGTTACATCTTAGATGTATGTCAGCAATCTACCTCCTCTGAACTCGCCGTGACCGGTTAAAGATCATCCTTATATATTCAATCCAGTCACGTGGGGTGGCTCAAAAACGATTTTTCTTTAGCTATGGAAAAACCATTTCTCTGACGTATTTTGAATTTTGCGATTTGATGACTAATCGAGATCCAGAGTTCCGCTACAGGTACGTAAAAAGAATTTGATATTTATTTATTTTTGGTTTACCACCGGAACTTCTGCGTTGAGCCCAGATGCGCAAAGGCCAGTTTTGGTTATTTGCTTTCTGGATCTCTGAGGGCAAACATCCGGTCCCTCGCTTGCTCGGTATCACCACCTATTCACGCGTAGCTACCCTTGGAAAAGGTATGAATTTATCCCCATCCAGGGTTCAAATAGTAGGACTTGTATCCGTAACAAATCATTGTTATTCTAATGAAATTTCTTAAACAATATTGACATGCCAAAAAGGAGTCATTCTTACAATCCATAATATACTTCGGCTTTAAAAAATAAAGTGTTGTAAAGACATAAAAAGCAACAACAAAACAAAGTGATCGGTGAACTGAATAATAATACACAATTTTAGAGTTCCCAGATAAGACAGAATTTACCACAGTCAGTAAAGTGCCATAGGTGATACACGCTTTGGGCGATCATGCCTCGAAAGAGACATGACTGACTGGGCAGAAGATTATCCCGCAGTAGGATGCCATTGTTTTCTGCGGTAGACTGGTTGCCGAACAAGGCTATAGAACCCAATCTGTCTTATTATTTAACCTATAACTGGAGGTAAGTGATGGATTAATACCTTTCCCAAGGGTATTTATGCGCAAGTGAATGCAAGGAATTCAACTGGAATTCGAACTCGGGTCCCCGATTTCTCGTTCCGAGTCGAGTTTGGTGACCATCTCCTAACAGAGCTCTTGCCTATTTTTAAGCATGTCCACGTCGCTACTGTATGAAACACAAGGTCAAAGTTTAAAGTGGGTTTAATGGCAGCTATTTAATAATGATTGGACGCGTGGTGTCTGAGTTTGCTTGGTAGCCGAAGGAGTTGCGTATCTTCCCATCAATGGCATCTGAACGCAAGTTAAAAAGAAATAAAAGAAAGAAAAACGAGGCAAGGATTCATGTGTTTGCAGTCAGGCTAAGAATGGCTCAAATATTTTTATGCCAAATGCCTTCCATCTTTATAGCAGAAATTGATATTTTTTTAAGCTGTGTTGTCTTGAATTCTGCTAAGTTCTTTCTTGCTATAAATTCTTTCAAGCTAGTATTTTTTTAATCGTATTCCCTCGAGTAAGACGGTAACTGGTGTGCAAGGGGATACATAAGAGTAAAAAGATTAGATAGGAAGGAAGTAAAGAGAAAGACGAACCAGTTAAAAAGGAGCAAGAGAAGGATGCGAATACAGGTGTGATGACAGTTGCAAAGGTGGAGGGAAAGGAAAAAATATACAGAGTGATGTGGAAAGGAAAAGATATACAGAGTGATGTAGAAAGAACTAGAGTCAAGTGGTTAAAAGATGGGTATTGAAATTGCATTTAAATTCCTGGTTGTAGCCGTCAGGAAAGCAAGAATATGTAAGCGAGTTCCCAGGCGGGAAGTACGAGAAAAGAAGTTGCAGGAGTAGAATTGTCGTCTGCATTTGGCTGCATCCATGTCTTTTAGCAAATTTTGTTTTCTTTTTTTATGCAATGATCTTCGAGGTATCCATTCTTTCTAGCTAACATCTGTAGTACTGGTCTCTCGCAACAGAGCAAGCTATGCATTGAAATCCATACAAGCTCAAAGGAAGCATGCGCAAAGACCTGTGGTTGACGTAGCCTCACATATGCATGTTGGTTTGCACATGCGAAAACGAGCGACATCACAGAAATATATACAGTACTGTGCAAAAGTATTAGGACAAGAACTGTTTTATCTTTTATGAGGCATATTGACAGAAAATAAACAATTTAAATGAAGTAATTTTATTTGATTTACTCAACAAATGCTTGAACAAGAAAAAATACTTGTTACAAAATAAATTTAATATTTAGTATAATAGCCTTTTTGCTTTGATCACAGCCATCATTCTGTCAGGCATTGACATCACGAGCTTCTTCAATGTATCAAATGGTATCTCATGCCAAGCAGCTTGTATTTGTTCCCAAAGTGCGTCTTGCGAAGTAACATTAAATTTATCAATTTTGTTTATCCAAAATATCTCATAGATGTTCAGCAGAATTGAGATCAGGGCTTTGTGGGGCCAATTCAAATTCTGATGCCTTTCTTCCTCTTCCTTTTTAGTTAAATAATTCTTACAAAGGTTTGGCTTTTCACCCTGTATTTGAATTTCAGTGAGGTTTTTAGGAAAATCACCCCTGTCCTAATACTTTTGCACACTACCGGTATTGTGCAAAGGTGTTAGGACAGGGGTGATTGTAAACTTTATTTGATGCCTCATAAAAGATAAAATAGTTCTTGTCCTAATACTTTTGCACAGTCAGTCAGTTAAGTGCCATACGTGATACATGCTTAGGCGATCATGTCTCGAAAGAGGCGTGACTGACTTGGCAGAAGATTATCCCGCAGTAGGTTGCCATTGCATTCTGCGGTAGACTGGTTGCCAGCTAATGCTATAGAACCCAATCTGTCCTGTTATTTAACCCATAACTGGAAGAAATAGACGGATTAATACCTTTCCCAAGGGTATTTGCGCGTAAGTGAATGCAATGAATTCAGCTGGAATTCGAACTCGGCTCCCCGATTTGTCATTCCGAGCCGATAACCACAACGCACATCCTAGTACAGTACTATATATAAAGAACCACCCCGAAAAAGATTTCGGCAGTCTCTCAGGCATTGTACATAAGAATTTAATCTACGTGTCAAGATGACAGCTCTGGGGGAGGGATGTATCCCATAATTTACAAAGTTATCAGTCTGTTAAGTGCCATGCGTGATACACGCTTGAGCGATCATGTCTCGAAAGAGATATGACAAGATTGGGCAGAACATTTTCCCACAATAGGTTACCATTACTTTCTACGGTAGATTGGTTGCTAACTAAGGCTATAGAAACAATCTGTCCTGTTATTTGACTCATAGCTAGAGGGAGAAGTGACGGATTAATACCTTTCCCAAGAGTACTTGCGCGTAAGTGAATGCAACGAATTCAACTGGAATTCGAACTCGGCTCTCCGATTTCGAATCTGATATCCAGTTGATCACGACACACTTAAAGTACTGAACTGAAATAACATTTTAAATGTGAAAGATTCAAGTAATCAGTATTTAAATTCATACATAATGCAAATATTCGAATATTGAACTTCAAGTTAGACACATCCTCCCCGTTTCAAGACACAGTATAATATTCCTAAGCCACTTTAACCTTGTGTCTTTCTTAACAGAGTAAATATCATGTTTGAATGAATTCTTTTACTGCTCGCTTTTTCTTTGCGATGGGCGACATCTGATACACACGCGGCCCGAAATAGAAGCAAAACCGATTCGTGCACCCGATGAGAACCAGTGACAGTCTGACAGATGAGTTCGTTTTGGGAGATACAATCACATGCGAAAGAAATTTTTCCTTCACTATCACTGCCCTTGCCAGGGACGACAGCAGTAGCAAGCGGTTTCAGATTTTATCTAGTTCTAAAATCGCCATGTTCCACACTACGCACAAAGGAATCCAAAAGGTTAATTTGAACTGTTACCTACACCCACCCTAGTGAAAAAGAAAGAAGAAAGAGAAAGAAGAGGAAGAAAGAAGAGGAAGAAAGAGAAAGAAGAGGAAGAAAGAAGAAAGAAGAAGGAAGAAGGAAGAAAGAGAGAGTAGAGGAAGAAGGAAGAAAGAGAGAGTAAAGGAAGAAAGAGAAAGAGAAAGAAGGAAGAAAGAGAAAGAAGGAAGAGAAAGAAGGAAGAAAGAGGAAGTAGGAAGAAATAGAAAGAAGAGGAAGAAGGAATAAAGAAATAAGAGGAAGAAAGAGAGAGTAGAGTAAGAAGGAAGAAAGTGACAGAAGAGGAAGAAGGAAGAAAGAGAAAGAAGAGGAAGAAGGAAGAAAGGGAAAGAAGAGGAAGAAGGAAGAAAGAGAAAGAAGAGGAAGAAAGAGAAAGAAGGAAGAAAGAGAAAGAAAGAAAGAAGAAGAGAGAAGAAAGAGGAAGAAGAAAGAAAAGAAAAAAAGAATCGAAGAAGAAGAAAGAGAAAGGAAGAAATAATCAAGTCGCCTAATGGAGGATTTACGTTTTCTTTTAATATCTGCAAGTGCTGACATGATCTTTTCCGTTTTTTTTTGCTTTGCGTTATTCCCCGCCCCCAACAACGTCCCACGCTTTCCTGGTGCCATCATTACCAACCTTAGACTAAATGTTACGTTTTATCATTTAAAAGATCAATTTCACTGGTCACCCAATCCGCCTTAAGTCTGTGATGAATTGTTGTGTTCAAACCCAACGATCAATCATAAAGGAACACGGATTTCCTTTGTCTAGTTTCTTGAAGCGACCACTGAATATCTTTCCTCTTTGGTTTGTTTTCCTGCTAAAGTCCCACTACCAAATACCTCTTCATTCCTTCCCACTATTAGCTTTCAACTTTAGCACTGTAATCAAACGGATTCGTGAGTTGAACATTTAAATGCGGTCTATCAAGTTGAGAGCTGATTCAATTTGAGCCGTTGTTTAATAGATCAAGAAAGCATTCCTTTCATGTTTCTTTTTAATGGATCAAGCTGATCAGGCCTTTTAGGCATTTGCTGAAGTTCAATGGATCAGCATTGAGAAAGTGTTCTTTTGTTTGTATGATCATGTTTAATGGAAATTGTATCCGCTGTTTGGTGTTTAATACATGGATGTTGGGTCGATTTGTTCATATTTAATCGATTAAATTGAAACGTCAGCTCTCGACAGTTTAAAAGCCTTGGATATTAGAAACGTAATTCGTTCATGTTAAAATGTTTTCTATATTTAATTAATAAGATTCTAAATAATACCTTCTATTTTGTAAAAACTGTCTATTTTATCAAGTTGGAAGATAGATTAAGTTAATTATTTAGAAAGAATCTACAAAGAATGGGCTGTTTGAATTTCTGAGACGAGGTTTTGTTACGATTATACATTGAACCTTTTAGACGATTCCTCATCTGTATTATCTTTTGAACAACGTTTCAGCCGCCTAACCTTCCGGTTTTACTCAGGTGGTTATACTCCAACAGTTTCTTTCCTCGCACTTCCCGACTGTGGAATTCTCTTCCACACGATTGCTTCCCCGACGGCTACAATCTCCAGGAGTTTAAATGTAAGGTAAATAGACACCTCCTAACACACTAACCTGCTCCCATTCTATCAAACACTCTTCCCATCTGCCCAACCCTCATCCTCGCTATCCTTACTCATCTGTCACCTTCCTCCTGACATTCCCTATGTCTAACCACTCCTTCTCTTTACCTTCCCCTATGTATCCCCATGCGCAATAGTGGCAGTGGAATGCCTTGCTTGGGGTGAGATGATTTAAAAAAAAGGTATACAGCTACTGTTCAGGTTTTTGTCACAATTTGTAGTTTTTGTTTGTTTGTTTGTTTTTAACTAGATTTGGTTAAGGGTTGCACTGTTCATTTGTTTGCCTAGCGTTTAGATTTCAGAATGGACATTGATTAGATACTTAAGTATGACGGAAAATAAAGGTTACAGAGCTATTTTTAGTTAAAACTAGCAGTATAGCTCGGCGTTGCTCGGGTGTAATGAAATCTTTAAAACTAATCCATGGTCCTGGAGTTCAGTCTCTTTGGACGTTGGCACAAAAGAGTAAAAAGCAATAGTTGTTTCCAGTTAAAGCGAAACCGTAGACTGAAAGAAAAATGAATGGATGTAAGTCAAATTTTGATTTCCTGCTATCGATATCAAATAAGTTTTTTTCATCGTAAACTGAATTTTGAAGGCTAAATACGTCCTCTGAGTAAATGGTATCATGGCTGAGGCTAAGAACTACAATTATACCTACTTAGAGCCAAACCCGAAGCAAAAACTAAAATAAAAGGGCTGAAAAAATACAGACATACAGGTAGATAAACAGACACACACACAAACATTTTGCCTTTTACATATATATATTATCGATTTTCTGCACTATTTTAAGAACTGCAACCTTGAAACTTCTGAATATCGTTTCTTATGTCTTTGTCTATGAGTGTATCAAATTTGATTAAAATCAGACCACTCCTTCTATAACCCGATTTTTTCGATTATCGATATTTATCGAGGGTAGCTCGACACAAAATCTAACACTCACAGACGCTTATAGTACAACTATGTAAATTTTCAAGAAAATCGGTTCAGCCGTTTCGCAGTCTATAGGTAATAGACACACACACACACACACACACACACACAGACAGTTCCATTTATAAATAAGTTAAAATTACAAAACCATTTATCGTAAAAAGACTTACAAGCGTAAGTCAATTTGGAAATACCTGAAAAGTGAAATCCCGTACATATTTTGAAGAAATAATCCGATCAGTCATCCAAGACAAGCAATAGGCATCATGTATCAGGTCTGTGCAAAAATCTTTGCCGGTTTGCAAAAGTGGCATTTTAAATCATTGTAATTTATTTTATGCATATTGTTAATACTTAAATAATTGATATAATTTATAACTGTTTCTTTCAGATTATTAAAGAAAGCATCATTCATATTTTTCTGCAGTATTCTCACCCATGTTCTTTCTATCTAAAGAATACATTACGCATGCTCTAATCTCTCTCTCTCTCTCTCTATATATATATATACACACACACACATATATATATATATATATATATATATATATATATATCAGATCGGTGCAAAAGTTTTTGTCGGTTTGTAAAAGAGGCATTTTAAATCATTGTTATTTATTCTATGCATATTGTTATTACTTAAGCATATCACCATGATTAATTTATAATTTTTTTCTTTCAGATTATTAAAGCATCATTCATATTTTTCTGCAATATTCTCACCCATGTTCTTTTCCTCTAAAGAACCCATTAGCCATGCTATACTTTGAGCTTCACAGAGGTTCCAATGCAAATGCAGCAGCACGATCTATTCAGGATGCTTGTGGAATTGATGCAGTGAAAGGAAGAAGTTGTAGGTGGTGGTTTTACCGTTTTCGGAAAGGAAATTTCAGCTTGAAAGAAGAGGCTAGAGGTGGTCGCCCAAAAAACTTGATTCAGATGTGTTGAATGCTGCTTTTAATCAAAGCCTTACGGTAACCTTAAGAGAATTGCACACCCATTTAATGCCCCCCCCCCCCATACAACTGCGTCACGCCAACTGAAAAGAATGGGGAAGATTTCAGAATTCGAAAAATGGGTCCCGCACGAAGTGTCTCCAGAGAACCTGCGACAATGTGTTTCTTGTTGCGAATCTTTGCTTTCACGACACCATCAGACACCATTTTTGGGTAGGCTTGTCAAAGGTGATGGGAAGTAACATCTTGCCCTGTCCTGCATATTCTCCTGATCTATCCCCCCCTCGGATTATGACTTATTTCGAGGATTACAAAACCATTAAGATGGACTTAGGTTAACATCACGAGAGAAGATTGAACATGAGTTAGATTCATATTTCACATCAAAATCTAAAGAATTGTACAAGCGAAGCATTTATAAGCTCGTTGAAAGATGGAATTAAGTTATAGAGAGCAAAGGTTGTTATTGTTATAAATAAAGATTTTCAAAAACAGTTTTTCATTTTCAAGATGAAATTTTAAAATTTTTGCACATACTTGATAAAAGATGATAATTAGAAAAGAAAAAAACCTAGATTCAAGGCTAGAAAGGACACGATTTAGTGCTGGAAAATAAGGTTGTTGTTCTTTTACTTCACCAAAGCATGCGTTGCAGAAATATGTCATGGTCTAGAATTTCCTTCAGCCAGAGTCCTAAACTCGGGTTGTGTTATTCTATTGTCATACCAACGGCAGTCGATGCCAGTGAGATGGACGAAAACTGACAAAAACTGCTAGAAAGTAAATGTCTTCCACCGATGGTGCTCGAAGACCCTTCTTGAAATCTCATAGAAAGATCGCATAAATAACAAAGAAGCCATGGGTAGTTCTGGCCAAAATTATCTACATGATGCGATCGACAAGAATTTTGAGTGGAAGCCGGATAGAGAGACGGAGGAGCAGAATATTCAGGACGTGTAGAAAGACCGCAAGGGAAAAAAACAGACTGAACTGAAGATGATCTAAAAAGAAGCGACAGAACAAGTCTGGGATCGTGCTTGATGAGGTCGCTTGTCGCTCAGTGTTCCATAAACATATCGCCCGGTTCACACTCCACCCACGTCTATTGAACAGGTGAAGAGGCTGGCTCATCCTTTGTTTCCTGTTTAGGATGTGGCTTCCGGTTTTTCTCTTTTCCAATCTTTTCCCTCTTACGTGGCCCTCTGCGCATCAGTGGCGTTTTCGCCTTGCTTGGGGTGATATGATTAAAAAAAAATAGAGAACGAGAAAAACTGACTAATTACCAATTTTAATTACAAATTTTAATTATGTCTCAAACTATTATATTCAGTCAGTCACAAAAGAGACATGGCTGACTGGATAGAAGATTACCCCACAGTAGGTTGCCATTACGTTCTGCGGTAGACTGGTTGCCAGCCAAGGCTATAGAACCCAATCCTATTAACCCATAACTGGAGGAAAGAGGCGGATAAATATCTTTTTCAAGGGTATTTGCGCGTAAGTGAATGCACTGAATTCAACTGGAATTCGAACTCGGCTCGCCGATTTGTCATTCCGAGTCGATAGCCATTGCACCTCAACTCTGCATCAGGTACTATTTTTATAAATGAGGTAGATTATCTGGCTTTATTTCAAGGAGACAAAAGAAGGCAGCTATGTTAGACAATGGAGTATGTTACGCCTTGCTTTCCCCTGTTTTTCTTTCCTTATATCTGTCCTGTGTGTATCAGATTTTTCAAGCCTTCTTCCTCATAATGTTCCCCGGAACCTTTCTTGTGTTAAGTAAAAGTTTTCTTTTTGTTTTCCGTTTCTAAAAATCCGCGACGTTGCTCACGTGTCTCTATTTATTGTATCATCGGCATATTTCCGTAGAACCATATTTCTGTTGCTTTAAGTCTCTTCTTCATCTGTGAGGAGATTTTCCAGAAGATTCAATTGGAATAGATAGATCTATCGCCCGGTTCACACTCCACCCATGTCTATTGAACAGGTTAAGAGGCTCATCCCTTGTTCCCTGTTTAGGATGTGGTTTCCAGCTTTCTCTTTTCCAATCTTCTCACTTTATTTATTTTTTTCAATTGGAGAAGATAGATCTATCTATCGCCCGGTTCACACTCCACCCATGTCTATTGAACAGGTTAAGAGGCTCATCCCTTGTTCCCTGTTTAGGATGTGGTTTCCGGCTCTTTTCCAATCTTTTCACTATTACGTAGCCCCCTGCACATCAGTGGCGTTACCGCCTTGCATGGGGTGATACGATTAAAAAAAAATAAAATAAGTTATTTGAATTCTACAGATGCCATAATTGGCACCAAACTCGTTCAGAAATATCTAAACTTTTTCGAATCAATGATTAGTGTATTTGAGCGCATACGTTATGTGGGTCTTAGTGAGGACCATCTTTATTCGAACCACGCAGTCCCTTGGTACTGAATCGCAAATAACTGGATTAAATAACAGAAACCACATCCCTTGAGGACGTTCAACAGAAGCAACAAATAAAATGGATAGCGCATGTTATTCGAGGAGAAAATAATGACATAATCAAGATGTTGAGAATTCCAACGACTTCAAACAAAAGGTTAGAAAGGAAACCCCCATCAATATTAGAAAGAGTGATAAAAATAATGCATTTGAAAAAAATATTTGTGTCGGAAAAATGTTTCGTTGGCATTTGACGTTTTGATTGGTTGGTTGTTTGGTTTTTATGGCAAATCAACCTCGGCGGGTCATTTATTGCCAACTCAACTTTATTTATTGCTGGTAATACATTTTCCTTTCAACAATTGTTCTTTATATAAGTTTTGTGTCTAGTAATATATTTTTCTTTTCGAGTATCAAGATTTATTGGGATTTGTTTTTAAGGGCAAGGTTCCCAAGTCCTACCCTTGTTATTTAACCCATAACTGGAGGGAAGGGACGGATTAATACCTTTCCCAAGAGTACCAGTGCTTAAGTGAATGCAGAGTATTCAACTGGAATTCGAACTCGGCTCACCGATTTCTCTTTCCGAGCCAATATCCACTGCACCACAACGCACATCCGTCACTATACACTTACAGCATCTGGTATTCCCAAGCGGTCACCCATCTAAGTACTGACCAGGCTCAACGTTGCTTAACTTCGGTGATCGAGCGAGAGAACCGGTGTATTCAACGTGATAGGCTGTAAGCCTTGACGTTTCGTTTCGTCATTAAATCATGAGCACAAAGTGAGTACACAACAATGACAGTAAAGCAGGTTTTTTATTTACATATTAATTTAGTTTCAAGTGAAAGAGGAAAATTCGTGAGAACAGTCTGGGGATCTATTTAATTACAATCTTGCTTTGAGTAACATTCGAAACATTCGATGCTACAAAACCAGAACGCCTCTCTCTCACCGGCGCGACGTGGCTTCCCTGTGTCTCTTCTATAAATACTTTCACGGCTTCTTCTCCGATGAACTTAGATCACTGCTGCCCCATAGGTTCGAATTTGCACGAGATACTAGATTAGCAACTAGATCCCACCCCTTTTACAGTGAAACCGATAAAATGCAACCGCAACTTCTACTCCAATAGTTTCTTTTCTCGCACTTCCCGACTGTGGAATTCTCTTCCACATGACTGCTTCCCCGACGGCTACAATCTCCAGGAGTTTAAATGTAAGGTCAATAGACACCTCCTAACAAACTAACTTCCATTCTTTCAAACTCTTCCCACCCACCCAACTATCTATCACCCCCTTCTGACATTTCCTATATCTAACCACTCTTCTTATTTACCTCCCCCTACGTAGCCCCAAGCGCAATAGTGGCAGTGGAATGCCTTGCTTGGGGTGAAATGATTAAAAAAAAAAAAAAACTTCGTCATGTTCATAAAGTTTCGTTAGGAGGAAACGTTTATAAGGATTATATCCCAGACACCAAACACGTTCAAGAATATTTATAGAATTAGCTGTATACAACTGCTTTCATGGCCAAAATGTATTTGAGCGCATACGGCATGTAGGTCTTAGCGAGGACCATCCTTGTTCGAATTTCGTTGTCTGAACCTACAGAAACGCAAACTAAGAACTTTTACCAGATAACAGAAACACAATCCCTTGAAAATTTTAAACAACATCAACAGGAAAAAAAATGGATATCACTTGTAACTCGATGCGAAACTGACATCATCAAGACGTTGACGTTTCACGCTATTTCAAAGAAAAGAAACCCCCATTAATACTGGAAACTTTCAGCGATAATGAAAAGTGTAATAACAATGACGGTAAACTGCATCCGGCAGCAAGGTCTCTGATTGGGAGGTTGTGAGGAGCATGAAACCACCTCTTAATTACTGTTGTTCCCAGGTCCACCTTGATCCGGTGTGGTAGCACATGTTAGGGTCCCAACTATGGGCAAATAGTTAACCACAAAACTAGGGTCAAAACACTATGAAAATATGAAAAAAGACTTATAGAAATATATACAGAAAAAATAGACTTGATGGAAAAATATTACCAACAATGCTTTTTTTAAGGAAAAATTTATTACCATAACACATTTTTGAAGGAAAAAAAATATTGCCATAATACATTTTTTAAGGAAAATTATTTTTTTGCCAGCAAAACATTTTTGAATAGAAAACTAGAAGACATCAGTTTTCTAAAATAAAAATAAAATTCAAATATTTTTATTTTTTAATCAAAATTTGAGTGAATCAACCTTCTCCCTATAACCGAACATTAAAAAGATTACCTTAAAACCCCACCTTTTTAGCATTTAATAACACACAAAGGTTGATATGCCGTTAAACAAAGCTCAAACAGTTTTTGGACCCGAAAGAGATTTTCTCAGAAGAATTGATTTACTAGAAAGATTTTGCAAATTTCAACCGGCAGTAGAACAAGCTCTTCAGTCAATGTATAACGAATGAAGCAACGGCTTAAATTGGCAAGACTATTAAACTTTTTGTTGTGTGAGAGAGAGAGAAAGAGAGAGATAGAGAGATAAAGAGAGAGAGAAACTAGAACAGTTGGCGTAGTCTTTTGTGTTTTAATTTCCCAAAATTATACTTTTGAACCCTACCCAATATTCCAACTATTTTTTATCATTTCGCCCCAATCAAAGCAATAATGTCACTAAGACACGGAGGGCTACAGGGAATTAAAGGGAATGAAAATAACTTTCGTAGGAGTCAGAAACCGGCGGACCTGAAGCAGACTACCACCACGTTTAATTTCGTTGTTTTTCATTTTTTTTTTTTTACTTTTTTCAGCGCAGTCCTATCGATTGTTACTTAAACTTTCCGATTATCAAAAGAAAATTTAGAAAAATAATAATATTCAAACAAATTTGGGGGAGGGGGGTCAGTTTCTCATAGAACGTTAAAGTAAATCGATCCTCCATTTTCAAGTCACTATAAGGCTGTATGAGAAACTGGTCCCCCACCTAAAATTGTTTAAATATTGAAATTTTTGCTTTTTTTTTTTGTAAAGTTTAAGGTGTAAAAGATAATACTGCACTGAAAAAAGTCCACAAAATTTTATAATGAAAAAATTTACAGGTGGTGGTAATGTACCGGCGCCTGGTTTCAAAACTGAGGCTCGATTTACTATAACGTTGTATGAGAAACTGATCCCCACCCCGCTAGAAAATGTTTAAATATTGAAATTTTTCAAATTTTTTTTTTAATCGTAAAGTGGGTAATCGATAGGACTGCGCTGAAAAAAGTAAAAAAAACAAAAAAAAAAAAAAAAAAACGAAAAAAGAAGCAACGAAATTAAACGTGGTGGTAGCCTGCTTCAGGTCTGCCCAGAAACCAAATCCTAAACAGAAAAAATGGGATAAAACCGAGATAGAGGGTGAACCAATCGATAGGTGAACCTATCTAATCATGTTGAAGAAAAATAAATAGTAAATAAAACATCAGCGTTTAGGCGAAGATTTTAGAAGTATAGAGTTGTAGTAGACTTTAGAAGGAAGTGGAAAGCAAATTCTGAACAGGAAATAAGGCGAGATTCCAACTGTCATCACTTTGCCTGTGTACTCTCCCTACTCTATGGATGGAGAAACCACATCTGTTTCGGTTGGTAGAATTCTCCTACTCCTTGAGCTTTTTTCAGTTTCTCATATGTTTTATAAAACAACTAGCAGTATAGCCCGGCGTTGCTCGGTGTAATGAAAGCTGTTATATATATTATCGATTTTCTGCACTATTGTAAGAACTGCAACCTTGAAACTTCTGAATATAGTTTCTTATGTCTTTGTCTATGAGTGTATCAAATTTGATTAAAATCGGGCCACTCCTTCTATAACCCGATTTTTTCGATTATCGATATTTATCGGGGGTACCTCGACACAAAACCTAGCTAAGAACACTCGCAGACGCTTATAGTATAACTGTAAATTTTCAAGAAAATCGGTTCAGCCGTTTCGTAGTCTATAGGTAACGGACACACATCCATACATAGACAAAGTTTCATATATAAATAAGTTTAGATAGGGAAAGGAAGAAAGAAAGAAGGAAATGTTGGACTTTTTTCCTGTTTCTGTTCAACCCTGATATTTTTTTTTTAAAGTTCTCATTCTACTCACCTAAATTACAGGCCAGCAGAAGTTTCGATAAAGATACGATTTCAGCAGTCAGATATATTCTGGAAAGTCTGAAAATGAAGAAATTATAAAATTTAGTCCAGAATAAAAGTAGCCATGACTGAGTAGGAACAGTGATTCGCCTTGAATTATGCAAATTGCCAGATTTCAAGCAAACAAAAACTTAGATTGAAACAAAGCAAACTTTACTGTAGAAAACATAAAATGTATAAGTTAGCAAGATTGTCTCTTTAGAACAATTACAACTGATTAATGAGTTCGATTCTCACTTCGAGGCTTGCGCCATATAACCTATGATCATAATAAAAAAAAGAACATTTATTCCAGCACAGAATGAAGAAAAAAGAAAAAATATGAATTAAAATAATAAAAAAATGTATGGAAAACGAGATACTTGCAGGACTTAGTGTCTTGCAAAATGATTTAAAGAAGCCGATAAAAATTTAATATCGATCTGAAGAAAGACTTACCAAATTTAGAAATTACTCACTTGAATAACAAAGAAAGAAAACAAGTATGAAAGATACAACAGATGTGTAAATTTACGTGTACACACACGTTATATATATATATATATATATAAATTACTTTTTGTTCATAATTAAATTAGACCAGTACGCAGTTGTAATAAAAAGTGCTCAATACATTTGTATTGTAGAGCATTTGAAGATGAATTATAATAAATTCCTTGAAGATACCGAAAGATTTGAACCTAGGTTGTGGAAATAACTCATTTCCAAATGAAATTATATATATATATATATATATATATATATATATATATATATATATATATATATAAGGTACATGTTCTAAAATATAATTTAGAATAAATATTCACAGCTCTATATATTATATATCGAGCACTCTTTTAAATTAATGTTTGGGACGTTGTGAAAAATTTTTTTTCTTCGTTCCCTATTCACTCATATATATATATATATATATATATATATATATATATATATATATATATAGTAGTCTCTTCCTTTGATTTTGACGTATGAGGATCCGACAACCAATTTGCTGTTTTATGTTTATGTAGTAAATCTCAATCTCACTAGTGATCTGCATACAAGTCCACATATTGTGCAACAAAGGGGATCTCAGGACATATTTGCTGACGCTTTTCAGCATGCTCCGTCGAAACTCGCTGTATTGTGTTGTTAGTGGCTGTTCCGGAGAGATTCATCTCCAAGACTAATAAAACCTGAGGTCTGTTATTTACCGTTTCTGTGGCAATCTTTTGCACAGATTCCGTGCTATCAATAGTCCCAAAAAGTGTGGTTGGTCCGGCACACGCCTTCACCACCATAATATATATAACCCACTTTGTCTGAATATGGAAACAATTTCAAAGAGACAGAAACTACATTATAGTTCCACCTTCAAGCTTCTCTCTGGTTGCTGACTCCAAAACAGAAAGAATTTCCAACTTAATTCTTTTTCTTCTATGTGCCCTGTTCCATCAAGACGTAGGCGGTCATGGCTTTCCACGTCTTCCTATCCCTGGTGGCTCTTAGCACACCTTCTCCTGTTACACCATGCAACCCTAGTTCCATCATCCACCTGATTAGGTCCTTGAAATATGTTATCCGTTGCTTTCCCCTGTCTCTCCTTCCCTGTATCTAGCCTGTTAGTATCAGGTTCTCCAAGCCCTCCTTCCTCATTGCATGTCCCAGGAACTTCAGCTGTCTCTTCCTGATGCTCAGTATTAGTTTTCTTTTTGTTTCCATCATTTCTAAGACCTCATCATTGCTCACATGCTCGATCCATGATATTCGCAGCTTCCTTCTGTAGAACCACATTTCAATTGCTTCCAGTTTTTCCTTCATCTTTGATGATATTGTCCAGCATTCACTGCTATATTGAAGGCCGGACAGCACGTAGCAATCCAGTACTCTCTTCCTTGTTTCGAGTGAAATTGTCGTTTCTTAATACTTTACTCAACTTCTGGAATACTTCATTCGCCATCGGATCTCTGTGTCACACTTTCCGTCTTCTGTTATAACACTTCCCAGGAATTTAAATTTTTGTACCTGCTTGATTCTAGAATCCCCGACCTGTATTTGGCATATTGGGTTGCCCTTTTTACTAATGACCATGCATTCGGTTTTCTTGCAGTTTATTTGTAGTCCTTTCTTATCACTCTCTTCGGCTAAATTCTGTAGGAGGTCTTAGGTTTCCTTTCTGTGTCTGCTATCAGCACTGTATCATCTGTGTACCTTAGGTTGTTTAAATTGTGGCCTCCGATGACAAATCCAGGCATAACATCTAGGGCCCTCAAAATATTCTCACTGTATAAAGTTGAACAGATCCGGTGAAAAGACACATCCTTGTCTTACGCCCCTTCCTATATCTGCTGGATTCATTACCTGTCCGTATCCAACTTAATTACACTGCTGAAAAAGTCGTTCCAAGAAGCACTTTTAAAGTATTACATAGTACAAAGGATATCTTTCCAAGACACATCTACGACTACCTCCTCACATGCGTAGAGACAAAGGACAATATTGCATGCTAACAACAAAATCGATTAAAACTCAAACTCCAAGGCTTATACGTCAATAGTACCATTATAACTTTCAGTGCGAAAAATACTCCACAACAATATATATATATATATATATATATATATATATATATGTGTGTGTGTGTGTGTGTGTTTCTTCATGTCTACGATTAACCACTATCTCCCCTTCCTAAATCCTATAAACTGTCTCTTAATGTAACCACTCTATCACGAATGGCCTCCGGGCTGTGTACAGTGTGAACTTTACACGGTCTTTTTTTTTTTTTTTTTATAAGCGTTTCACCCCGAGCAAGGCATGTCACTGCTACTACTGCGCAGGGGGCTACATAGAGTGGAGAAAGGATGATTAAATATAGGAAATGTCAGAGGGTGGGTGATAGGCGGGTAAGGATACCGAGAATGAGGGTTGGGTAGATGAGAGTGTTCTGAGAATAATTGGGAGTTAGTGTGATAGGAGGTGTCTATTGACCCTACATTTAAACATCTGGAGATTGTAGCTGTCCGGAAAGCAGACTTGTGGAAGGGAGTTCCATAGGCGGGAAGCGCGAGAAAAGAAGCTGTTGGAGTAGAATTTACGGTTACATCTTATTTGTTTCTCAGTATTCGTCTGTAGGAAGACATCTCTATCACATCTTTGAGGTGATTACAAGTTTTTCCATCCATACTTATTAACTCCAACTTAAACTAATTAGATTTTGCGTTATCTTTCCGGTTTTATTACTAAAATGTATTTTTTTGTCTTTTAAACGGCAAATATTGAATTATCTCCCATAGGTCATGTTAAATACTGAAACCTCCACTGTTTCATTTTAAGTGTGATGTTTAATTTTGAGAGTATAGAATAATAATAGAAAACAAAACTTACCGGCGTAAGGGTCCCAGCTAGCGTCCAGCTGGCAGACAAAAATAAAGCAGGTTGTAACTCAATACAAACCCTGCGATATTTACTCTTCTCCCCCACTTGAGAGAGATGTGACACAAGATCTTTTTTTAATGTGGGGAGGCTGAGCGCGTACGCCCAGGTACTAGTCAAAACATTACTTATCCACCGCAGTGGATAAGTTCAAAAACGGGCTAAAACGGTCTTAAACGGGTCTTATTCGGTCTTAATTTGGTCATTTTTTACCCCAGCCCGAAGGCCGGAACACAGGTATACAAACCCTGCTGTATTTACTAGCCCTCCCACGCAAGGCCGGATGTGACACATGGTCATTTTAATGTGGGAATACCCGGCCATATAGCCGGGCCAAAAATATGTCTGTCTATTTTTACCGAGTCGTGGTTCTACCCTTCGGGGGAACCACGACAGGGTTTGTGCTTTCTGCTCGGAAGCCGAGAGCTGACAGTGTTATAGGGTTATAGAGCAGTCATCCGAAGACGACTGCTCCAATGCAAACCCTGCTGTATTTACTAGCCTTCCCACGCAAGGCCGGATGTAACACATGGTCATTTTAATGTGGGTATTCCCGGCCATATAGCCGGGCCAAAAATATGTCTGTCTATTTTTACCGAGTCGTGGTTCTACCCTTCGGCGGAACCACGACTGGGTTTGTGCTCTCTGCTCGGAAGCAGAGAGCTGACAGTGTTATAGGGTTACAGAGCAGTCATCCAAAAGACGACTGCTCCAATGCAAAACCTGCTGTATTTACTAGGCTTCCCACGCAAGCCCGGATGTGACACATGGTCATTTTAATGTGGGAATTCCCGGCCATATAGCCGGGCCAAAAATATGTCTGTCTATTTTTACCGAGTCGTGGTTCTACCCTTCGGCGGAACCACGACTGGGTTTGTGCTCTCTGCGCGGAAGCAGAGAGCTGACAGTGTTATAGGGTTACAGAGCAGTCATCCGAAGACGACTGCTTCAATACAAACCCTGCTGTATTTACTAGCCTTCCCACGCAAGCCCGGATGTGCCACATGGTCATTTTAATGTGGGAATTCCCGGCCATATAGCCGGGCCAAAAATATGTCTGTCTATTTTTACCGAGTCGTGGTTCTACCCTTCGGCGGAACCACGACTGGGTTTGTGCTCTCTGTGAAGCAGAGAGCTGACAGTGTTATAGGGTTACAGAGCAGTCATCCGAAGACGACTGCTCCAATGCAGACCCTGCTGTATTTACTAGCCTTCACAAGGCCGGATGTGACACATGGTCATTTTAATGTGGGAATTCCCAGCCATATAGCCGGACCAAAAATATGTCTGTCTATTTTCCTGCCGAGTCGTGGTTCTACCCTTCGGCGGAACCACGACTGGGTTTGTCTCCTCCGCCGGAAGCAGAGAGCTGACAGTGTTATAGGGTTACAGAGCAGTCATCGGAGCGACTGCTCCAATGCAAACCCTGCTGTTACTAGGCTTCCCACGCAAGACCGGATGTGACACATGGTCATTTTAATGTGGGTATTCCCAGCCATATAGCCGGGCCAAATATATCTGTCTATTTTACCGAGTCGTGGTTCTACCCTTCGGCGGAACCACGACTGGGTTGTTTTGTCTCTCTGCTCGGAAGCAGAGGCTGACAGTGTTATAGGGTTGCAGAGCAGTCATCCGAAGACGACTGCTTCAATGCAGACCCTGCTGTATTTACTAGGCTTCCCACGCAAGGCCGGATGTGACACATGGTCATTTTAATGTGGGAATTCCCAGCCATATAGCCGGACCAAAAATATGTCTGTCTATTTTTTACGGAGTCGTGGTTCTACCCTTCGGCGGAACCACGACTGGGTTTGTGCTCTCTCGGAAGCAGAGAGATGACGATGTTATAGGGTTACAGAGCAGTCATCCGAAGACGACTGCTTCAATGCAGACCCTGCTGTATTTACTAGGCTTCCCACGCAAGGCCGGATGTGACACATGGTCATTTAATGTGGGAATTCCCAGCCATATAGCCGGACCAAAAATATGTCTGTCTATTTTTACCGAGTCGTGGTTCTACCTTTCGGCGGAACCACGACTGGGTTTGTCTCTCTGCTCAGCGGAAGCAGAGAGCTGACAGTGTTATAGGGTTACAGAGCAGTCATCCGAAGACGACTGCTTCAATACAAACCCTGCTGTATTTACTAGCCTTCCCGCAAGCCCGGATGTGACACATGGTCATTTTAATGTGGGAATTCCCAGCCATATAGCCGGACCAAAAATATGTCTGTCTATTTTTACCGAGTCGTGGTTCTACCCTTCGGCGGAACCACGACTGGGTTCACAATCTCTCTGCTCGGAAGCAGAGAGCTGACAATGTTATAGGATTACAGAGCAGTCATCCGAAGACGACTGCTTCAATGCAGACCCTGCTGTATTTACTAGGCTTCCCACGCAAGCCCGGATGTGACACATGGTCATTTTAATGTGGAATTCCCAGCCATATAGCCGGGCCAAAAATATGTCTGTCTATTTTTACCGAGTCGTGGTTCTACTCCTTCGGCGGAACCACGACTGGGTTGTGCTCTCTGCTCGGAAGCAGAGAGATGACAGTGTTATAGGGTTACAGAGCAGTCATCCGAAGACGACTGCTCCAATGCAGACCCTGCTGTATTTATAGGCTTCCCACGCAAGACCGGATGTGACACATGGTCATTTTAATGTAGGTATTCCCAGCCATATAGCCGGGCCAAAAATATATCTGTCTATTTTTACCGAGTCGTGGTTCTACCCTTCGGCGGAACCACGACTGGGTTTACTCTCTGCTCGGAAGCAGAGAGCTGACAGTGTCTCCGAGTTGCAGAGCAGCCATCCGAAGACGACTGCTCAATGCAGACCCTGCTGTATTTACTAGCCCTCCCACGCAAGGCCGGATGTGACACATGGTCATTTTTAATGTAGAATTCCCGACTAGCCGGGCCAAAAATATGTCTGTCTATTTTTACCGGTCGTGGTTCTACCTGACGGAACCACGACTGGGTTTGTCTTTCGACAGAGAGCTGACAGTGTTATAGAGTTACCAGAGCAGCCATCCGGCTTGACTGCTTCAATGCAGACCCTGCTGTTACCTAGGCTTCCCGCAAGCCGGATGTGACACATGGTCATTTTAATGTGGGAATTCCCGGCCATATAGCCGGGCCAAAAATAATGTCTGTCTATTTTTACCCGAGTCGTGGTTCTACCTTCGGCGGAACCACGACTGGGTTTGTGCTCTCTGCTCGGAAGCAGAGAGCTGACAGTGTTATAGAGTTACAGAGCAGCCATCCGAAGACGACTGCTTCAATGCAGACCCTGCTGTATTTACTAGGCTTCCCACGCAAGCCCGGATGTGACACATGGTCATTTTAATGTGGGAATTCCGGCCATATAGCCGGGCCAAAATATGTCTGTCTATTTTTACCGAGTCGTGGTTCTACCCTTCGGCGGAACCACGACTGGGTTTGTGCTCTCTGCTCGGAAGCGAAACTGACAGTGTTATAGGGTTACAGAGCAGTCATCCGAAGACGACTGCTCCAATGCAAACCCTGCTGTATTTACCCCAGGCTTCCCACGCAAGACCGGATGTGACACATGGTCATTTTAATGTGGGTATTCCCAGCCATATAGCCGGGCCAAAAATATATCTGTCTATTTTACCGAGTCGTGGTTCTACCCTTCGGCGGAACCACGACTGGGTTGTGCTCTCTGCTCGGAAGCAGAGAGCTGACAGTGTTATAGAGTTGCAGAGCAGCCATCCGAAGACGACTGCTCCAATGCAGACCCTGCTGTATTTACTAGCCCTCCCACGCAAGGCCGGATGTGACACATGGTCATTTTAATGTGGGAATTCCCGGCCATATAGCCGGGCCAAAGATATGTCTGTCTATTTTTACCGAGTCGTGGTTCTACCCTTCGGCGGAACCACGACTGGGTTTGTGCTCTCTGCTCCGGAAGCAGAGAGCTGACAGTGTTATAGAGTTACAGAGCAGCCATCCGAAGACGACTGCTTCCAATGCGAACCCTGCTGTATTTACTAGCCTTCCCACGCAAAGGCCGGATGTGACACATGGTCATTTTAATGTGGGAATTCCCGGCCATATAGCCGGGCCAAAAATATGTCTGTCTATTTTTACCGAGGTAGTAGTTCTACCCTACGAGGGATACGACTGGGTTTGTGCTCTCTGCTCGGAAGCAGAGAGCTGACAGTGTTATAGAGTTACAGAGCAGCCATCCGAAGACGACTGCTTCAATGCAGACCCTGCAAACGATGACCGGAATCAAGCTAGTATTTATACAGAAATGCTTCCACTCATTTACCAGCAGCCAATCACAGCCCAAGCAATGGACTATCCCACTTGAGCACAATGAGATGCTCCAGGGTACCATAAATAGCTCTCTTTCTCAAGGTGGATTTATTATGGTCTCAGATTGTTCTACAACAGAGTGCTTATCTTGACAACAGAATTATTCTACAGAGAGTTCATTTTTTTTTGTTTTTTCACTCTTGCAGTTATTCTTTCTCATATTAATAACCATCACTTGTTAGTCGCTGAGATAATGTCGGTATTGCATGGGCGGGTGTTTGCTCTTTCTAGTTCTATATTTTCACTCTTGAGAGCGGTAAAGTTCATTTCAATTATTTTTTCTCATTTCAATTAATAATCATCTCTTGCTAATCGCTGAGATGATGTTACTAATGCCTTGGCGGAAGTTTGCGGTCTTTGACTGCTCTTTCTAGTTGGTTATCTAAGTAGTCAACAAAACACGATTTCGGATCTCATTCAAGACATTTTCTTAATTCCGAATGCGAAGTCCCAAGAAAATAGAAAGTACCATTGTGGAACAAATTAATGTCATTCAATAAAGTTAATGTCTTATTTTTATTTATGAATGGAATTTCTAGTCAGCGAAGAGTAAAGAAGATTCAATAAAGAAATCTATCTGACCCTCGCTATTTAGTGCCGCTGTCTCTCCTCCGCCTGAAATCCTCATCACTATAAGAAAAGACACAAAACACTTGAGAGGTCAGTGAACGGTAACGGGCCATTTTGATGACCGCAGGCATTTTCTGTCTACGGCTGCTAAATTGGATAATTTCGTCCGATGTGAACCATCAATTATTGGAAGCTGAACGAAAAAGAAATAATATTTGGTCGTTCCATCGCACAAATATAACGAGGATAATGTCATGAAATATTCAAGAATTTATGCAGCAGTTATTTTTTTTAATCATGTAATCGTAGTCTGTTGACTTAAAGGGTATCTGTCGAAGAATGGTTTTAGTTATCTATTTGTTTGGTTAGTTCATATTGATATCAGTATATTTTCTATCTATCTAACTATATATCTATATGTGTGTATCTGTTTTGGTTCGTTCATATCTATATCAGTATATTTTCTATCTATCTATGTTTTGGTTTGTTCATATATATCAGTATATTTTCTATCTATCTCTATCTGTTTTGGTTTGTTCATATCTGTATATTTTCCATCTATCTCTATCTGTTTTGGTTTGTTCATATCTATAACAGTATGTTTTCTATCTATCTGTTTTGGTTTGTTCATATCTATATCAGTATATTTTCTCTCTATCTCTATCTGTTTTGGTTTGTTCATATCTATATCAGTATATTTTCTCTCTATCTCTATCTGTTTTGGTTTGTTCATATCTATATCAGTATATTTTCTCTCTATCTCTATCTGTTTTGGTTTGTTCATATCTATATCAGTATATTTTCTCTATCTCTATCTGTTTTGGTTTGTTCATATCTATAACAGTATGTTTTCTATCTATCTATTTTGGTTTGTTCATATATATCAGTATATTTTCTATATATCTCTATCTGTTTTGGTTTGTTCATATCTATAACAGTATGTTTTCTCTCTATCTATTTTGGTTTGTTCATATATATCAGTATATTTTCTCTCTATCTCTATCTGTTTTGGTTGGCTCATATCTATATCAGTATTTTTTCTCTCTCTCTATCTATCTATCTGTTTTGGTTTGTTCATATCTATTTCATATCTTTCTCCATATGAATACCTATCTAATTTCTCCATATTTATTTATCTCAATTTTTAATAACTATTGGTATGCCTATCTCAGTATTTAATATCTATCTATCTATCTATCTATGTACCTCATTTATATGTATGTAATGTCTTCGTTGTCTATATTTCTGAGATAACTCATGACTACCAGAAAAGGCTCTAAGCAAGGAAATAAGTATGATATATCCCAGTGATTTTAATAAAGCGTTTAGTTCGAAATTTCTAGCACCTGAAGAAGGCTGGAACGTACAACTGCCGAAACGTCGTACAAATGACAACAATGATGAGGACAATAGTATGAATAATGTAAATACTGTAATCTAATTTCTTATCTATCTATCTCAGTCTGTTCATATCTATCTATCTATCTATCTATATATCTATCAATCAATCTATCTATCAATCTATCTATCTATCTATCAATCTATCTATCTATCAATCTATCTATCTATATATCTATCAATCTATCTATATATCTATCAATCTATCTATCTATCTATCAATCTATCAATCTATCTATCAATCTATCTATCAATCTATCAATCTATCTATCTATCACAGTCTCTAATAATATTCTCAGGCTCTAGTAACTATATATCTATCTTTCCTAGTCGTTAATATCAATCTGCCTATCTCAGTCTTTAATAACTATCTATCATTGATCATATCTATCTCACAAACTCTCTACTTGTCTTTTTAGCTGCATCAGTGCACATATGCTTACTCTTGTTTGTACCGATATCTAGCTGTTTTCATGTATAACTGAATTACTTTAAGTCTCTATGGCCATTGATACCAAAACATATAGGTAGCCAATAACTGTTTCTAACCTCTCCTTAAACCTATTTTGTTATTATAAAACTCTGGTTCCTGGGCATGACGGTAGGAAAGCCTCTGATTGGGAGGTTGTGAGAAGCAAGGAACCACCTCTTAATTGTTGTTGCTCCTAGATCTGCCTTGACCCAAAATGGTAGCACCTGTTAGGGTCCCAGCTATGGGCAAATAGTTAACCTCCAAACTGGGGTCAAAACACTATGAAAGTATAAGAATAGACTTTTATAGAAACATATACATAAAAATAGACTTTTATAGAAAGATATATATTTTTGAAGGAAAAATTACTATAACACATTTTTGAAGAAAAAATTTATTCTCAGCAAAACATTTTTTTAATACAAAACTAGAAGACATTTTCACTTTTCTAAAATAAAAGAAGAATAAAAACAAAAAAGTTTTCATTAAAATCTGACTAAATCAACCTTCTCACTATAACCGAACATGAAAAAAATACCTTAAAATTCCACCTTTTGGGTATTAAATAACCCACAGAGGTTGATATGCAGTTAAACAAAACTCAAACTAAAAAAAAAAAAACTCATTATAAAACTTAACCTCAAGTAGAATTCTTGTACGATATCTCGCTAACGATGTAGATAAAGTGATCGGCTCCCTATATGAGAAGTGAGGTACTTACTGGTGTGCAAGTAAGTACCTCACTTCTCATGTTATCCTCTACCTTGATAAGAGGTAGATTAATTGAGTAATGCTGTCTTATTTGAGCGGGAGCTGCCCAGTTCTCACCTTCCAGTCTTGATAAAGCTCAAAAGTGTCTCAGAGTTTTTTTGGTTTTTTTTAATCATTTCACCCCGAGCAAGGCAGAAACGCCACTGATGTGCAGGGGGTTACATAAATGTAAAAAGATTAATTAGAAAAGAGTGAGGAGTACAAGCTAGTTAGAAAGGAACAATAGAAAGCTGAGAAAGCAGGTGCGATGACAGATACATAGGTGGAGAGAAAGGGAAGGTTATACGGGGGTGGGGAGAGAGAGCTAGAGGCCAGTGGTTAGTAGATGAGTATTAACTTTGCATTTAAATTTCTGGAGGTTGTAGAATACGGGAGTGAGTTCTACAGGCGGGAAGTGCGAGAGAGGAAGCTGCAGGAGTAGAATTGTCGTCTGCATTTGGCTAACCTGACTGTGAATGGGTGGGACCCAGTTGCCAGTCTGGTTGCACGGGTAAACACCTGTTGAGGAGGCATCAGTGACTTAAGGTGACGAATGATATTTTCATCATCCAACATCTATTTCACAAGCAGGATGTGGTGTGTCTCTCACTGCTCTACCATTATTTTCATGGAAATTGCTCGAACGAACTACATTTTTTTTTGTTTTGCCTTCATGGCTAGGAGCGACCATCCTACTTACACTGTAACAAACTACCAACATTTCCTCGTTATTCCACCGGAGTATAGTAAGTTCCACTCAAACAGATATCATTCTCTGTTTTTTTGCATATGTTAGGCTATAAAATCTAAGCCGATCAAGCATAGAAATGAATACAATCTGGACACAAGTAATACACAGTGTCACAGAAAATGATTAACGTCAAAAGATTGCAATATGATCTCTGGCAAAAATGCTAGAAAAAATGATTAGTATAAAAAAGATTGCAATATGAACTCTGGTAAAAAGTGATTACTGAGACACTAGGTTTATAGGTCCAAGAAATGCACATGCTTTTGTCCTCAAGGACACATCACTCACTGAATTGGTTAATTCCAGTGACTTGATCAAAAGAGTTGTGAGTTCAATACCACGCTACAGTAATGGTGAACAAATAACTTAAATTAAAGGTAAATAACTCATGGCTACCAGAAGTGGTATCGCACATGGATTAAAAATGATATACTGCAGTGATCGTAATAAAAAATTCGGTTCAATATTCTCAACACCTGAAGCAGGCCGACGCGTACAACAGCCGAAACGTCGTAAATATGGCAGCAAAGATGAGGACAATAGTCCGAATAATGTTAAATAAGGTCAACCTTACCGTAAAAAAATACGAAAGCATTCGAATTCAACCGCCATTTTGTTTTGTGAGCATTTTCTAACGCATATCGAAGTCAAGCAACGTTGAGCCTGATCAGTACCCAGATTGATGAATACTTGGGAAAATTTTGTGCTGTCATTTTGGATGCTTTGGTGATGTAACAGATAATACCTCGAAATTATTAATTTGAGAGCCGAGTTTCAATTCCAGTCGAGTTCATTATATTTACTTTACGCAAATACCCTTCTAAAAAGCATGGATCCACTTATTCTTCCCCAGCTATGGGTTAATTAGTAATACCATTATTATATCCAAAACTAAAAAAAAACTTGTGTACACAATAAATAAAGATTTCAGAATTAAATAACCCATAAAGGTGTTGGTATGCAACTAAATAAAAATAACTAAATCAGTAAATACAAACATACAAGTCGTGAACACAAATTAGTTTCATCTAAGTTTCGTCAACCTGCAACTACTAGAGAACTATGTCAGTCTGTCAGTTAAGTGCCATACGTGATACACGCTTAGGTGATCATGTCTCTTTTGATTCATGATTGACTGGGCAGAAGATTATCTCGCAGTAAGTTGCCATTGTTTTCTGCGGTAGAGTGGTTGCCAGCCAAGGCTATAGAACGAAATCTGTCCTGTTATTTAACCCATAACTAGAGGGAAGCGACGGATTAAAACCTTTTCCAAGGGCATTTGCGCGTAAGTGAATGGAAGGAATTCAACTGGAATTCGAACTCGGCTCTCCGATTTCTCGTTCCGAGCCGATATCCACTGTACCACAACACGCATCCAAGAGAACTGTGTACTAACCAAACAAAAAAAAAACCCTCCGTTTCCTGACTGAATTCGAAAAAAGTAGAAATAAAACAAATATTCTCTCAGTGGTCATCACACTAAATTACAATATACGTTACGGTCTACTCGTAGCATTATATTGTAATCCAATATGGGAGCCATATTAGTTTAATAAGAGCGCAGATGTTTTCTACGTTTGATATGCCTGAAAGATATTAAAGGAAAAAAAAAAACTGCTGAAAGCACGCTGGAATCTTTAAACCAAAATAATTTTATTCAATTGCTCTCTTCTTGCAAAATGGCCTACAAACAAAATCTCAAATGAAAATCAACGCGTGCTTTTATCAAATTAAGAACTGAATTTAATAAGATCTCAGTTGCTGTGCAAATGTACTTAACAGAAAAGACAAATATCAGAAGAAACCTAGTATTTATTAAATGGATAATTCTGGACATCTTTGATTTTGTTCAACAGGAAAGACGTCAGTTTAATCATTAAATTAGTGGTTACCCCGGCTCGATGGGATTTATTTGACGTTTGGCCAAAGGCATCGTGCCACACACATGTTATAATGTCACTTTCCCTTCTCTCAAATGCATTATTTATACGGTTTTACCATTTACTAATTTTTTATATGGTGTTAAGAATTTCAAAAGGACAATAGGGAAATTTATATAACTTCGGATAGAGATTAAGGGACAAAATAGAATGTGTTTTATCGCCATTTCTCTTGTCAATCAGAGGTTAGCATAGAAAAAAATACAGTTTCTATCCAATCGGTTTTGATTACGTTTAACACCTCTTTGGATCCACTTTAGTATAACAAACAGGTACCAAAATTTAGTAGTTACTAATTACATTAACTGTCAACAACTAAAAGATCATACATCTTTGACAATATTTTCCTCACTAAACTCAAACGCTTATCAACTGCCAGTTACAATTTCCTACATTCTATTTTTCAGTAATCGACAACTTATAATTGCGATGACCTTTAAAATAACATACATTGGGTCCAACCACGTTAACCTGACTTACGAATTTTAGAAGTCAAGGTAACTTACTGGGAACATCATGGCTGCCTTGTAAACTATCATAGCCTCCTCGCAATGGTGGGTGTCATGGTCTCCTCATGTTGGTAAAAGAGTGATACCCGGATAACCTCTTTTATCAAACATCTTGCCAAGGGCAGGCCAGCAAATGGATTGCCCCACTCTGGGCAATAGACTGGCCTATTCTGTAATAAATAGTCCCAAGTCTTTTTCTGGTGGTTTTTTGGACATTTGTCGCTGACACTGTCGAACCACGTATTCGTCACGAATGAATTTATCCGAACTCAAAATGGTTGTCAAAAGGAGGTTGTTTTCGGCCACTCATTTATTCCTTTACCATTGATACTATAAACATCTTTCTATTTACATTACTTCATGTCTAGAGTTATAAGATTTTACTACTTGTTCACCACTGCTGTAGCTTGGTATTGAACTCGCGACTCTTTGGGTCAAGTCACAAGAACTAACCAATGTCTATATCTGTGGTGATACCGACCGAGCAAAAGCGAGCTGACCGGATGTTTGCTCTATAGCAACCAAAAATCGAATGAATAAAAATCATCTCCGTGCAGGTGGATTTGCGCAGATGTTCTGGTTGAAAAATAAAAATTAACCAAATATCAAATTTCCATTTCACGAGCCTACGCGGATTTTATTTACCAGCCAATAGAAAGCCCAGAATCAAATTCAAGTATGAAAATCCAAAACAAGCTGTTTGATCCCAAAGGCAGATATAAAAAGCGGAGACAAAGCATCGTTAGAGAGACGGGAAAACGGGAAGAGAAGTGTGTAATTAATATCCCCTTGACTTAAGTCGAGCGGCTACTATACTGACCTCTTTCTTTCTCCCTGTCTCAAAAGTACTTATTGACCTCTTCAAAGACATTCCTCAAAGTACTTATTGACCTCTTCAAAGACATTCCTCAAAGTACTTATTGACCTCTTCAAAGACATTCCTCAAAGTACTTATTGACCTCTTCAAAGACATTCCTCAAAGTACTTATTGACCTCTTCAAAGACATTCCTCAAAGTACTTATTGACCTCTTCAAAGACATTCCTCAAAGTACTTATTGACCTCTTCAAAGACATTCCTCAAAGTACTTATTGACCTCTTCAAAGACATTCCTCAAAGTACTTATTGACCGCTTCAAAGACATTCCTCAAAGTACTTATTGACCGCTTCAAAGACATTCCTCAAAGTACTTATTGACCTCTTCAAAGACATTCCTCAAAGTACTTATTGACCTCTTCAAAGACATTCCTCAAAGTACTTATTGACCTCTTCAAAGACATTCCTCAAAGTACTTATTGACCGCTTCAAAGACATTCCTCAAAGTACTTATTGACCGCTTCAAAGACATTCCTCAAAAGTACTTATTGACCGCTTCAAAGACATTCCTCAAAAGTACTTTCTGACTTACTGACCTTAGAAGCGGAAACTTCAAAATAAACATTAATCACATTCTTAAGCCTTTTATCTCTTTCAGCATTATATTATTTTCCATGAACACTTTAACCTCCGTTGGACTTATATTCAAGTATTATTTTAATTGTAAAAACATTAATTGATTGATATATATATATATATATATATATATATATATATATATATATATATATATAAATGTTATTTTATACTCAAATTGCCTTTCTTGATTTTATAATCATTTTATGAATTATAGTGGGCTGTCTTCCCACAAGGCCAAATTCCGTTAACCTGCATGTTATACAATTAGCCTTCACTAGAACGGAATCCTACTACTACTAGAAAAGAATAAATAAAATAAGATAAGAAACGCCCCTATATATCCACTGAGCCAGGTGTTCTTAAGGCAACAAATTACGAATAATGTAAATAGTGTAAATACTACCTCATCTCAGAAATATAGACCAATACTAATACATTTTTTATCAGTAATACATCTTTGGGAAACTAAATTACTAATTCTCACAAGAAAATAAAATTTCAGCATTAAATGACCCATAGAGAGTTGATATGCCATTAACAAAAAAAAAAAAAAACAAACAAACAAACAAACGAATTATACTATTCACAAAATGTTAAAGAATTGTTATCTTTCAAAGACGTCTTTTTTCAGAACTTCGTCACGAATTAATTTATCCGAACTCAAAATGGTTGTCAAAAGAAGGCTGTCCTCGGCCATTCATTTATTCTTTTACCATTGATACTATAAACATCTTCTTTCTATTTACATTACTTCATGTCTAGAGTTATAAGATTTTACTACTTGTTCACCACTGCTGTAGCTTGATATTGAACTCACGACTATTTAGGTCAAGTCACAGGAACTAACCAACGTCTATATCCACTGAGCCATGTGTCCTTAAGGCAGAAAGATGAGGACACTAGTCCGAATAATGTAAATAGTGTAAATACTACCTCATCTCAGAAATAGAGACAAATAGAATGATCTATTATTAAACGTCGTACAAATGGCAACAAAGATGAGGACAATAGTCCGAATAATGTAAATACTACCTCATCTCAGAAATAGAGACAAATAGAAGGATCTATTATTAAACGTTGTACAAATATTTTCCTCACTACACTCAAAAGCTCATCAACTACGAATCACAATTTCCCTCATTCTATATTTCAGTAATTGACAACTTATGATTGCGATGACCTTTAAAATAACATACATTGACTCCAACCACGTTATCCTGACTTTCGAATGAGTTTATCCGAACTCAAAATGGTTGTCAAAAGGAGGCTGTTCTCGGCATTTAATTTATTCCTTTACCATTGACACTATAAACATCTTTCTATTTACATTACTTCATGTCTAGAGTTATAAGATCTTATTCGTTTACCCAGCAGTGTATTTGTTATGGGTTACCGCTTTTTATTCTTTTTAGTACTGTACTGTTCATTATAGATATTCCTAGGAGAAGGGTGGACCGATAACAACCGACCCTGTTAGGTTAAATACAGGGATCAGCTTCAGATTCCCTAAAATGTTTCCAAGATTGACATATAAGAACAGACTGTGCATGGTTGAATCATTGTCACAACAAGAGAAGATATTAGTTTGAATGTAAGTAATATGAATAATTGAAATCAGAAATTCAGACAGAAATTACTGTTTTCCTGACTAAGGCGTTCTGGGCATGACGATAGACTGCATCTAGCAGCAAGGCGTCTGATCAGGTTTTAAGAAGCGTAAGACCAGCTCTTAATTGCTGCTATTCCCAAGTCCACCTTGCCCTGGAATAGTAGCACCTGTAAAGTTAAAAAAAAGCGTAATGTTCATCGTTCAATAAAATGATGGCGGCCAACGGGTATGCTACTCGAAATCACATTGATTCTTTTGCACAGTGTTAATCGAAGAAAACTGTTTCGTTACACTGACTGATGGAAAATACTTCTTTTTTTTTTTCATACGAGGAATCATTGACTTCCCCACAATTTAAAAAATGGCAGCGACAAATCGTCAATTGTATCCCCGGATGATGGCATTGCTGCTTAAACAACACTCAGAGGGGCCCAGGATGATAAATTATAGTTTTTACAAGTTATTTTATTCCTTTTCTTCACGACCAATCGAAGGAGCATCGCGGGAACGAGACAAATAGTACAGGCAATCTAGCATCGACTATAGATTCGAAGATTGATTGTTGAAATGACTATTGTTTTCGTCCGGGAATTAGTGGGTGCATAATGTTCAAGCTTCCTGTCGAATGAGTACGTTCTCCTCTCTCGGTAGAAATGAAGAAAACGTTAAGAAGAAACTTGTTTGTTACAGAAGAAGAGACGCTTGTCGAAGAAATGTAAAAGCGCTACTTATTAACAGTGTTTTTTTTTCTTTCGCGCATGCGCACGCGTCCTCTTCTGTTATGCGAATGTTATTTCTAGCCCCAAGAGTAAGTAAACGAGATAGTTGCGAAAGAGATAAAGGAAGTATAAAATGAAGTGAATAAAATTATTACCTCTGCCAAAGTAGTTAGACAGAGATAATGCATTCTCACCTATCAGTTTGTTTGTCTGATTATTCACACAATGTCGCCGAAAGTTCTCGATAAACTTTACTGACATTTTGCGAAAGGGCATGACATGGGTCAAGGAAGAACTGATTAAATTTGGTTGGATGGGGTTCGTTGAAGACGCTTTTTGTTTGAGAGATATTTCAGATATTAAGACGTAAGTTCGACAATCTAAACTTATATAATAAATGGAACTTTGTGTGTGTGTGTGTGTGTGTGTGTGTCCGTTACCTATAGACTCCGAAACGGATGAACCGATTTTCTTGGAAATTTAAACTGTTGTACTATAAGCATCTGCGAGTGAACTTAGAGAGGTTTTGTGTCGAGGTACCCCCGATAAATATCGAAAATCGATAATCGAAAAAATCGGGTTATAGAAGGAATGGTCCGATTTTAATCAAATTTGATACACTTATAGACAAAAACATAAGAAATGATATTCAGAAGTTTCAAGGTTGCAGTTCTTACAATAGTGCAGAAAATCGATAATATATATATATATATATATATATATATATATATGTAAAAGGCAAGATGTTTGTGTGTGTGTGTGTGTGTGTGTGTTTATCTGTCTGTATGTCCTTTATACAAATCCACAATTTTTATCCGATTCTTACCAAATTTCACACAAATATTCTTTAGGCTGAGTCTGAGCTCCAGGACCATAGATTAGTTTTAAAGCTTTCATTACACCCGAGCAACGCCTGTCTATACTTCTAGTATTTCATAAGCAGCACAAAACGTGATTAATGTGATATTAAGTTTAGCTACATTAATACAAATTTTAACTAATTTCAGCTCAATTTTTATTTATTTATCTGTTCGTGACGCCTATTCGTCGGCGAAATATATTATTGTGGAATAAATATGACACTCTCGGTAATACAAAATAAATTAAGCAAGACCCCTTAAATAAAGAACTCAAAGTGGGACAAGGAAGAGTCTAGAGGTAACAGGGACACACACACACACACACACACACACACACAGAAATAAAGTTCCATTTATAAATAAGTTTAGATTAGGTTGGCCAGAAACTCCTAACTCACAGAGAAAGAGGAAAGAAAAAAAAATCTTGACCTCCCTCTGATGGAATGTCCAAGGAGTACTGCATTTCCACGGTCGCGTTATTCACGCTAAACTGTATTGCCAGCAGAGGAACCGCGTATGCGAAAAACTAAAGGAGTATCCTGCTTGGTTCAATCGAGGTCATGCATTAGTTTTTATCTATATTTCTGAGGTGAGGTAATATTTACAGTATTTACATTATTCGGACTATTGTCCTCATCTTTGTTGCCATTTGTACAACATTTAATAATAGATCATTCTATTTGTCTATATTTCTGAGATGAGGTAGTATTTACACTATTTACATTATTCGGACTATTGTCCTCATCTTGGTTGCCATTTGTACAACGTTTAATAATAGATCATTCTATTTGTCTATATTTCTGAGATGAGGTAATATTTACAGTATTTACATTATTCGGACTATTGTCCTCATCTTTGTTGCCATTTGTACGACGTTTAGTAATAAATCATTCTATTTGTCTATATTTCTGAGATGAGGTTGTATTTATACTATTTACATTATTCGGACTATTGTCCTCATCTCTGTTGCCATTTGTACGACGTTTAATAATAGATCATTCTATTTGTCTATATTTCTAAGATGAGGTAGTATTTACCGTATTTACATTATTCGGACTAGTGTCCTCATTTTTGTTGCGAGTTGTGAGTTCAATACCAGGCTACAGCAGCGGTACAACGGCCGAAACATCGTACAAATAGCAACAAAGATGAGGACAATAGTCTGTAATAATATAAATACGGTAGGTCAGGCTTTGTTTCCGCAAGACAATCATTAGCCACATACTGCCAGGTTGACTAAGAAGCTCAACCAGAAGGACATGGTCTTGATGCTGCTCTGGGTGACCATGGTATATTCCGCTTAATGGCACACTTTTTCCGTGTTTCAAAACTTTTGATGAAGTAAAGAAAGCTTGTTTATAGTTATTTGATTCAACGCCAGCTGATTTTGGTATCTGAGACAGATTCAGATGCTGGCTGATCGATGTCGAGAATAATAGACTTTATTTTGAAGAAGAAATGTTGGTTTTGGTCAATAACATTTTTATTGTTCTTTTTTTCACCTCTTAAGTGAGTCAGGACTTTCTAGCCAACCTAATACGAATTACTTTTATTTGATGAGCTTCATCGTTGGAAAATGTCAAATTAAAGATATATATACTGTACTGTGCAAAAGTATTAGGACAAGAACTATTTTATCTTTGATGAGGCATCAAAATAAAGTTTAAATTTTGATTGCTAATAAATATTGATTATTTAAAACTAGGTGTAAAAGAAATGGATTAAAAAGAAATTATATTTAATTTTTTCTATTTTCTATTAAACAAGTTATTTTGAAACTACTCTATTGAACATCTATGGGATATTTTGCATAAAAAAAATTGATAAATCTAATGTTACTTCGCAAGACACACTTTGGGAATAAATACAAGCTGCTTGGCAGGAGATACCATCAGATACATTGAAGAAGCTTGTAATGTCAATGCCTGACAGAATGAAGGCTGTGATCAAAGCAAAAGGCTATTATACTGAATATTAAATTTATTTTGTAACAAGTATTTTTTCCTTGTTAAAGCATTTGTTGAGTAAATAAAATAAAATTACTTTAATTAAATTGTTTATTTTCTCTCAATATGCGTCATAAAAGATAAAACCGTTCTTGTCCTAATACTTTTGCACAGTACTATATATATATATATATATATATATATATATATATAAACCAGCCCTGATAAATAAAGACATCATAACGGTCCCCTCTGGAAATTTTGAAATCGGTATAGACCTGCTCAGTTAAAGTAACACATTCTTTGCATTAAAGATATATATATATGTGAGTGTGTATGTGTGTGTGTGTGTGTGTATATATAAATTGAAAATTGCGCGTTCAAAAAAAACATCTCGTTTACGTGAGCGTTTTTCAAAAACGGTAAAAATCAGTTATTGCAAATCGCCTGTAGAAACTACATGGTAGAAACCTGGGTCGCGTAATAACTCGTTTACAAATGAAAAATATTCAAAAGTTTTACAATATAATTTTATTGAACACTTTTTAATACAACTGTGTACTAGTCTAATTTTATTATACGAAAACTAAGTAATTATATATATATATATATATATATATATATATATATATTATATGGATACACGGTGGGGCATGAATCCTGTTCCTACAATACCAAGTGTATTTACCCTGGAATGCCCCCAAAGACGGGATAGCGTTTAACGTAAGGAATTAATTGGAGTAAATAGACTGAACTATCGCCCGGTTCACACCCACTCACGTCTATTGAACAGGTGTAGAGGCTCATCCCTTGTTCCCTGATTAGGATGTGGTTTCCGGCTTTCTCTTTTCCAATCTTTTAATTTTTCTTTTTTTTTTTTGTTTATATTTTTTTCAATTGGAGTAGATAGACCAAACTATCGCCGGGTTTCACACTCCACCCACGTCTATTGAACAGGTGTAGAGGCTCATCCCTTGTTCCCTGTTTAGGAGGTGGTTTCCGGCTTTCTCTTTTTCAATCTTTTCACTTTCTTTTTTGTTTATTTTTTTTTAATTGGAGTAGATAGACTGAACTATCGCCCGGTTCACACTCCACTCACGTCTATTGAACAGGTGTAGAGGCTCATCCCTTGTTCCCTGATTAGGACGTGTTTTCCGGCTTTCTCTTTTCCAATCTACTCACTCTTTCGTAGCCCCTTGCACACCAGTGGCCTTAACGCCTTGCTTGGGGTGATGTGATTAAAAAAGAAAAAAGAAAAGAAAAAGAAAACACGAGCGCGCGTACACTCGAAGCCAACGGCAAAAAACTACAATGGATTGGTGCAGCCCCAGGTAGCTTTTCCGGGGACCGATAACTTCGCAGTATTTAGTCTCCTCAGTTGCGTCTCTGTCCGTGCACAGAACCCCAAACGGGTCGCACTATGCCTGAATACAGAGAGGATATCGAGAGATAATAATACCTAACCAGCATGTGCCAGGTAAATCCTACAATACCAAGTATTCGTTCACACCGCCATTATGGACCCGATAGCCAACATAAACAGAACCACTTTATCAGGGAAGACACTGAGGCCTTCTTGAAAGTTAGAAACGATTTTACTGAACATGTGCAGATGCTTTTATGATTAATTACTAGTTGCTGGAGTATTTTTTTTTTTTTTTGCAATAAATACTTTTTTTATAATCATTTCACCCAAAGCAAAGCAGAACCATCACTTGTGGGCAGTGGGTTTAGTACAGTTAAGTGCCATACCTAATACAATCTTGGGCGATCATGTCTCGTAAAAGGCATGACTGCCTAGGCAGAAGATTTCCCTGCAGTAATTTGCCATTACTTTCTGTGAAAGACTGGTTGTCAAACAAGCTTACAAAACTCAATGTATTTTACTATTTAACCCATAGCTGGGAAAAGAAGCGACGGATTAATATATTTCCCAATGTTAGTTGTTCGTAAGTGAATGCAAAAAATTTAACTAGAATTCAAACTCCAAGGGGGTTACAGTGAGGGAAACAAGCAAGTTACGGGGAATGTCGAAGAAATAATAAGAGATGGATGGAAATCAAGAAGATAGAAGATGGCAACTAATGTTGCATTTAAACTTTTGGAGATTGTAGCTATCATGAAAACAAGCAAACGGAAGTGAGTGCGAGAAAAGAAACTGTCAAGTAGAAGAGGCGGTTACAATTAACTATTTCGACGGTAAGAGGGTGGGACCTTGATGCCAATCTAGTAGCACTAGTAAATACATCGGCTCAGGAACCAGGAAAAAAAAAATTCGTCAGAGCAGATGCGATGAAAATACTTGTAGAAAAGACAGAGAGAAGCAACATCTCGTTGGTGAGAAAGTGACTGCAGGCAATTGGATTTATCTTATTATAATATGTTCTCAATTACCTGGGTCATTCTATATGTACACGAGTGCGCGCACAGAGTCACGTGTTTCTTAATACAAATACATTCTCGTAGAGAAAAAAAAAATTGTTTTCCTTAGTTAAAAGAGAGAAAGAATGACTCATTTATTTAAGATAGAACTGAAGCCCACACGTGTTCAGGCAGACACTCTCCTTTGATGCAGGGACCCAAGCGAAAGATGCTATCTGCTCTCGTCTCGTTCCCTGAGGAGCTGAATTCTAAAACCTCACTTGTTACTAGAATTATTCAAAGGATACCTCCACGAAGAAAAGATCTTATTGCTTGACAACTGCTTCTTTGTATTTCAAAAATAATAATTTTAATAATTTTAATCATATACAGACAAATATTAAATTTTTTTTTTTTTGGTCAGGTGTTCACAGGCGCATTGGAAAAATGCTTTCGAAAATTTAAATAGAGTATTAAGAAACATTTCTTTAGAAACAAAGAAATTTTTCCGAACTGTTATGTAATTACAATTCTACGATATGATGGTGAATGCACGACAGTTCCCTTGAAGGGGAGACTAGAAGCAACAAAATATATAAAAAGTACTCAACTGATAGTTATGTAGTATCAAACGTCCTATAACAATGAATACTGGACAATTATCCTACAGATGAAGAGATTTGAGGCAACAGAAAAATCGTGCTGAACTCCTGTGTAAATCTCAGTCTTTCTATAATGACTGAATGCTGAACAACTTCCTAAAATTATTGATTCATTTTTTACGGAATATCGACCCATTACAGGTTATTTAAAGTCATGAAATATTTTTAGATTGTAAGAATTTTTTCTTTTTGAGACAATGCTTTAGTGATGCAAGTTTTACGAACAAACCCATAGCTGGCGAAGGAGGTGGATTCATACTTTTTGCAATGGTATTTGTGCGTAAGCAAACATCACAAACCCGAGTGGAATTGAAACTCGGTTCACCGATTAAGAATTCTGATTCATTATCTATTACACCACCCGCACATCCAGTCTTACAGCACTTTATTTTCCCCAAACGGTATTCCCATCCGGGTACTGAACAGTTTCAACGTTTCTTAGATGATTGCAGTACAATCAACAGGTGAGATTTGTGGGTGTTAAACAAATAGAAATGTACCTGAGTAGGTGTTTGACACTTGGTATTGGTTAACCGTCCAAGCAGACGGATGATCTCTAAAACACTAAAAACAGTATCATGTTTCTTTATCGATGTCGTTATTTCTATATTTCCATAGCATTCACTTTCTCCGAGTATTTTCCATATTTTAAGAGTATTATAAGGTTTTAAAGTACTGAACAAGAAATTCTCTCTAGTAATTTTATCTTAGAAAATAATAAGTTAGAAACTGGTGCGATATAAAAACAATATTCGCTTCGTTTTGATAAGGAAGAAAAAAAAGAGACTTTGAAAAAGAGAAAACCTTTTTTTCTTTTCTCAGTCAAATGTTTTTTAAAAAACTGTATATGAGAATGTAGCTTCTACGCAAAACTCTCAGAGGAAACCTCTTATCTTGTTTCAAAGAAGTCGTCTTATCAGACTTTTGTTTACATCGATGTAATAGTCATTTATGTCAAAACTCGCTTACTATCTTGAGTTGTTTGTTTTTGTAATATCTGTGTTAAGAAGAAAGCGTTTTTGTAAGTGAAGAAAAAACGTAAGGATATAGTTTGCTGACTTCTGACAGTTTTCAAATAGTTTCTTTTCACTCAACCAGTAAAAAAAAAAAAAAAAGACAATTTGCAACAATTATTTTCTCTTTCTGTGTTATTTTCAACATTTTTCGAAATGCGTGTTTTCTTTCTGTCTGGCTTACTGGCATCATGAGGACTTATCATTATTTACTTCAGTCAGTTAAGTGCTATACATGACACACGCTTGGGCGATCATGTCTCGAAAAGTTTATTACTTCATAACAATAGAAAACCAATCCCCCACTTTATGCCCAGTACAAGTTTTAATTATGTTTCAAAGTTATTCAGTCAGTTTAGTGTCATACGTGATAGACGCTTTGGGCGATCATGTCTCGAAAGAGACATGACTGACTGGGCAGAAGATTATCCCACAGTCGGTTGCCATTACTTTCTGAGGTAGACTGGTTGCCAGCCAAGGTTATAGAACCCAATCTGTCCTGCCATTTAACTCATAGCTGGAGGGAGAAGAGATAGATTATATTACATTATTATATTAAATATAATTAGTGGGGGGATCAGTTTATTACTTCATAGCAACAGAAAATCAATCCCCTACTTTCTGCCCAGTACAAGTTTTAATTATGTTTCCAACTATTATATTCAGTCAGTCAGTTTAGTGTCATACGTGATAGACGCTTTGGGCGATCATGTCTCGAAAGAGACATGACTGACTGGGCAGAAGTTTATCCTGCAGTAGATTGCCGTTATTTTCTGCCGTAGACTGGTTGCTGACCAGTTATTTAACCCATAACTAAAGGGGAGAAACGGGTTAATACCTTTCCCAAGGGTATTTGCACGTAAGTGAATACAAGAAATTCATCTGTCATTTGAACTCGGCTCCTCGATTTTTTGTTTCAAGTCGATACCCACTGCACCACAACGCTCATCTCATTATTTACTTACAATAGCCGAAATGGTTCTTGAAATTGGTAGCATAGTGATTGTAAGTTCAATCCCTGTTCAGTGCAGTTTATACTTGGAATCATTGGAAACGGGACGAGCAATGACTGATCAGTTACGAAAGTAAGAGACAAACGAAATTCAAACCGCCGCTTGGATGTGGCACAAAGCCGAAAATATGGGACACCCAGTGAGAATCAAATTCACTACACAGTTGTAACTGGTTCTAGTGAGATAAGCTTGCTAACAATTACACACGCCGAGATGTTCACGAAAATCAAAACTTATTTATAAGTGGAACTGTGTATGTCCGTTACCTATTGACTCCGAAAGGGATGAACCGATTTTCTTGAAAATTTACACAGTTGTACTGTAAGCGTCTGCGAGTGTTCTTAGCTTGGTTTTGTCTCGAGGTACCCCCGATAAATATCGAAAATCGATAATCGAAAAAATCGGGTTATAGAAGGAGTGGTCCGATTTTAATCAAATTTGATACACTCAAAGACATAAGAAACGATATTCAGAAGTTTCAAGGTTTGTAGTTCTTATAATAATGCAAGATGTTTGCGTGTATGTCTGTTTATCTGTCTGTATGTCCTTTATCCAAATCCACAATCTTTATCCGATTCTCACTAAACTTCACACAAATATTTTTTTGTTGTTGTGTATCTATTTAAAATAATTCTCAGATAATTAAATATGTCGGTTGTTAATCTATTTCGTTAATCTTCGATTGTCGTTTGCATTTGGTTGATCTAACTGTGACTGGGTGTGCATATATATATATATATATATATATATACACACACACAGTCAGTTAGATCAACCAAATGCAAACGACAATTCTACTCCTTCAGCTTCTTTTCTCGCACTTCCCGCCTGTGGAACTTCCTTCCATATACTTGCCTTCCTGACGGCTACAACCTCCAGGAATTTAAATGCAATGTCAATACCCATCTCTTATCCACTTGACTCCAGTTCTTTTTACATCACTCCGTATATCTTGTTCTTTTCCTTTCTCTCTACCTTTGCAACCGACCTCACACCTGTGTTCCCACCCTTCGCTTGACTTTGCTCTGGCACCCCCCTGTAACTGGTTCGACTTTCTCTTCACTCTCCTCTTGTCTAAACTTTTACTCTTATGTAGCCCCCTCCGCATCAATAGCGGTACCGCTTGGCTTGGGTTAAAACGATTATATATATATATATATATATATATATATATATATATATATCGCCCGGTTCACACTCCACCCACGTCTATTGAAGAGGTGAAGAGGCTCATCCCTTGTTCCCTGTTTAGGATGTGGTTTCCGACTTTCTCTTTTCCAGTCTTTTCACTCTCACTTAGCCCCCTGTACATCAGTGGCGTTACCGCCTTGCTCGGGGTGATATGATTAATATATATATATATATATATATATATATATATATATATATATATATATATATATTCAGATAAAATGTGGATGATAATCCGACAGAATAAGAGAAAAAAGAACAATTAGAAAACGCTTTAAACAAAAAATTCGCTTTTAGTTAATCTTCATGAAAAAAGAAATATGGAGGATAATATTATAAAGCTGACATAAAAAAAAAATTGAATATTACGGCCATATCACGTTGAATACACTGGTTCTCGCTCGATCACCGGAGTTAAGCAACGTTGAGCCTGGTCAGTACTTAGATGGGTGACCGCTTGGGAATACAAGGTGCAGTAAGCGTTTAGCGACGGATGTGCGTTGTGGTGCAGTGGATGTCGGCTCCGAAAGAGAAATCGGTGAGCCGTGTTCGAATTCCAGTTAAATACCCTGCATTGACTTAATCACTGATACCCTTGGGAAAGGTATTAATCCGTCCCTTCCCTCCAGTTATGGGTTAAATAACAGGGTAGGATTTGGGGACTCTGCCCTTAAAAAGAAAACCCAATGAATTTTGATGCTCGAAAAGGAAAAAATTATTACTAAACACGAAACATAAAAACAACAATAAATTGTTGAAAGAAAAAAGGTATTACCAGCAATAAATAAATAAAATTTAGTTGGCAATGAATGACCCGCCGGGGTGTTGGTATACCATAAAAAAAATTCAAGATGCGAGTTCATATTCATTGATAAAGGCATAAATAAGATTTTCCCTGTTGTGAATGTACAACATAGAAATTAGTTTAACTCCAATAAAAGCTAAAGTTTGGGGCACAAACCGAACATGAGGATCTAATTCACTACTTATTTGTAATGATTTCAGCGAGACAATCTTGCTAACCCTTACACCACGCCGAGAGAAAACAACGAAATAACTAAATCAAGAAAACAGAAGATAGCAATTGTCATTGCATTTACATTTTTGAAAATAAAAGTTGACTGGGAAGAGTTGCTGAAAGAACTTTCTACAAGCGAGCTCGTGCGAGAGAAGAAATAGCTAGTATAAGACTTACGGTTGCATCTAACCATTTCAACTGTAAGGTAATCTAGTCAGTCAGTTAAGTGCCATACGTGATACACGCTTGGTCGATCATGTCTATTTCGAGACATGACTGACTGGGCAGAAGATTATCCCGCAATAGGTTGCCATTGCTTTCTGTGGTAGACTAGTTGCCGACCAAGGCTATAGAACCCAATCTGTCCTGTTATTTAACCCAAAACTGGAAGGAATAGGCGGATTAATACCTTTCCCAAGGGTATTTTCGCGTAAGTGAATGCAATGAATTCAGCTGGAATTCGAACTCGGCTCCCCGATTTCTCGTTCCGAGCCGATATCCAATGCACCACAACGCACATCCTAAGGTAATCTAGTACAACGCTGAAATTGATAAACTCTAGGTACCACAGAGGAGAGTTCCTCAGAATAATTATATTTAAGATTAGAAAGGTTTTACACAAAGAATGAGGATGATATACCCCAGTGATTGTTATAAAGGGTTTGGTTCGAAATTCCTAGCACCTGAAGAAGGCCAGAACGTACGACGGCCGAAACGTCGTACAAATGGCAACAAAGATGAGGACAGTAGTCCGAATAATGTAAATATTGTAGAAAGAGACAGTTAAAATTTTTAGAACACATGTTGAGGAAAGAAGGCTTGGAAAATTTGATATGCACAGGATATATTGGTAGGAAGAGAGAAAAGCTGCGGATAACGAGCATGTGCAAATGTCTGGCAAAACAAGGTTTAGTAGCGGTAGCAACAAGACAAAGTTGAACAAAATAAGATATACAAAGGACAGAAAACAGGAGAGGGCCATGATGACCAACATCCTGGAGAGACACGGCACAGAGAAGAAAAAGAAGATACCAATTTCAAGGACATTGTAAAAATAGAACTTTATCTATGAAAAGAATTTTGTTAGTTCATTAGTTAGTCACATGCCATACTCTCATATGTAATACAGTCTGCTCTCTGTGAAATGAAACTAATTTCATTCTATTGTATCGTATTCATTAAAAGAATGCATTCACTGACTTATTGTTGAGTGATGCAGAAAGACAACATTGGGAAAGTAAGCAGACGATATTTTGTCAGAGAAAGAAATTTGCCGGATCAAATATTTAGCATCTTTTCTAAGTTACTTTTCAAATATCAGCTTACTGAAAGTGTATCGAAAGGTCAACATCTATTCTGGTCTTTGTACGATGGAAGTCTGGGTTAAAAACAATATTTGGCTCGAAGTAGAGATATATTACTCATAAATATATAAATTACTGGTTTATTTAAAACGAAGGCGATTCATTACGGGAGGGTGCTGAAACATTATCGACACACTTCCTTAAATTTGATTAAACATTTATTTTGAAAGGTTTGGGAGTTAGGCCAATAGGTTTATAAGTTCTCGATGACTGCAGCTCTTCTGAAAGATTCCATTAACTTTGCATCGACTCTCCGATAACTTAGGTGTTAAAGCATCATAATAGGCTACTGACAGTAGTCAATTGTTGAGCTATATTTCATTTATAAGCTAGTAAAACGGTGTCTAAACAAGGAGAAGAATACTATTGCCGAATGGGTCAATATCATCTTTTCTGATGAATTATCATTTACGCATTATGCACATAAAAATAAACGCTGCAATCATACAGACTGATATGAAGACCATTCCGGCTATTCTCCTAAGGGGTTCTTGACAAAAAACAACGGAGAATCTGTAATGTGATCGATACCGACTTGGCAGACCGGCTGCAGTCACTCTCTCACCGGCGTGACGTGGATTTCATGTGCCTCTTCTAAAAATATTTTCACGGCTTCTGCTCCGATGAATTTAGATCACTGGTGCCCCCTAGGTACGAATTTGCACGAGATACTTGATTAGCTACTAGGTCTCACCCTTTTACAGGGAAACCGATAAAATGTAACCGTAATTTCCACTCCAACAGCTTCTTTTCTCGCACTTCCCGCCTGTGGAATTCCCTTCCTTATGCCTTCTTCCTCGACAGCTACAACTTCCAATAGTTTAACTGTAAGGTCAATAGACACCTAACACACTAACTCGCACCCATTCTCTCAAATACTTTCCATCTACCCAACCCTCATCCTCAGTATTCTTACCCGTCTATCATCCTCCTTCTGACATTTCCTATATCTAACCACTCTTTCTCATCACTTTCCCCTACGTAACCCCCTGCGCAATAGTGGTAGTGAAATGCCTTGCTGGGGGTGAAATGATTAAAAAAATTGACTCGCACTCAGAGTGCCAGTCAACAATCACGGCTCATGTTTATGTCATTATCCATACGCATCAATATTTTATCTTCGGTAATTTTCCCTATTATAATAGGGACCGTAATGTGGCTTTTCCCTATTATAATAGGGACCGTAATGTGGCTTCTGTGTCTTCTGTAAATACTTTCACGGCTTCTACTCCGATGAGCTTAGCTTCCTCTGCATAAATTTACTCGAGCTTGTAGACTAGAAACTAGGCCCCAGCCTTATATATATATATATATATATATATATACAAGTATTGTTGGCAGAATACTCCTTGTCAAAAAAAACACTATTTTTAAGAAGTTTTATTTTTTATTTATTGAATTATAATTTTAGCAACAAGAACAAAGTAGATATAAGTATTAATTAATAATAATAATATGACTTCAAACAAATATTAATAACAATACCCACCAAAATTAACCTTAAGCCTGCCCGCATATTTTCCAAATGAGAAGTTGCTTCACTCTTATTGGTCCACATTACATATACAATAATACCTCCCTGATTAAAGGGGCCACGCTCGTTCTCAGACTTTTAAACCATTCATTTAAGAACCATCACATCACTTGAAAAGACACAAAGGTGTTGAAACAAAATGGCTACTTTTTTAGTGATATTGTAACATATGCATGATATAATTTATGAATAAATAATATATATATATTATATATATATATATATATATATATATATCATCTTAAATATTGTTTAAATATAGTACTGGATAGGCGGCAAATTTCGTTACCTTACTGTTAAAATGGCTGAATAAAACCTGAAATTCTGTACTAATATTTTCTTTTCTCGCACTATTCGCTTGTGGAAGTCTTTTCCAGTTTCTTCGTTCCTGTCACATATAATCGAAATTTCTGTCTTTTTTAAACCGGATCTTTTACTGTCATTTCTCCTCACTACAGTCGCCTGATACACACAAAAAAGAGCGAGGTAGAAAGGAACAGGGAAAAACAACGCGTAATATACTTGAGCAAAGAATAACAAAGTCACTAAAGAAAGGATGTTAAGAGCTACAAGGGGTAGGGAGATGTCGAAGGCCATCATCGCCTACATCCAGAAGGGACACGGCACAGAGAAGAAGAAAAAGGAGAGAAGAAGAAGAAGAAAGACGTCTAATTCTCTTTCATTGCCAGTAACCCCTTGTTTGATCATCAAAATTATAAACGCATTTTTATCATTTTAATTCCTGTTCTTTTATCATTTAATAATATAAGTGCCATATGTGATACACGCTTGGACGATCATGTCTCTTTCGAGACATGACTAACTAGGCAGAAGATTATCCCACAGTAGGTTGCCATTGCTTTCTGCGATAGACTGGTTGCTAGCCAAGGCTATAGAACCCAATCTGTCCAGCCATTTATCTCATAGCTGGAGGGAGAAGAGATAGATTATATTACATTATTATATCAAGTATAATTAGAAGGGGATGAGTTAATTACTTAATAACAATAGAAAACAGATTCCCCACTTTATGCCCAGTAGAAGTTTTAATTATGTTTCCAACTATTATATTCAGTCAGCCAGTTAAGTGCCATACGTGATAAACGCTTGGGCGATCATGTCTATTTAGAGACATGAATGACTGTGGAGACGATTATCCCACAGTAGGTTGCAAGTGCTTTCTTTAGTAGACCGGTTATCAACCAAGGCTATAGAACCCAATCTGTCCTGCCATCATAGATGGCGAGAGAAGAGATAGATTATATTACATTATTATATCAAGTATAATTAAAGGGGGATCAGTTTATTATTTCATAACAATAGAAAATCGATCCCCCACTTTATACCCAGTAGAAATTTTAATTATGTTTCCAACTATCTTATTCAGTCAGTCAGTTAGTTAAGTGCCATATGAAATACACACTTGGACGATCATGTCTCGAAATAGACATGACTGACAAGACAGAAGATTATCCCGCAGTAAGTTGCCATTACTTTCTGCGGTAGACTGGTTACCAGCCAAAGCTATAGAGCCTAATCTGTCCTGTTATTTAACCCATAACTAGATGGAAGAGACGAATTAATACCCTCTCAAGGGCATTTGCGCATAAGTGAATGCAGGGAATTCAACTGGAATTCGAACTCAGCTTTCCGATTTCTCGTTCCGAGCCGATATCCTCTGCACCACAACGCACATACTTGGGTGAAACGATTTGAAAATAAAAATAAAAAGTAATGTCAGAAATTTTCCAATTCCTTCTGCTCTGCAATTAGTTTTCAACTGGCAGGTAGTATTCAATTATTTCAATAAGCGAGAATAAAACGGTGTCTAGACTATCAGAAATTGACAATGGCACAATGGGTCAATATCATGAGTTTTTGTAAATCATCATTTACCCATTGTGTAAATAGAAATAAACACTAAAATCATAAAACCGTTATAAAGACCATCTGACGCGTGAAACTGATAGTCAACATTCACTGTTGATGCCCATGTCCTTATTGCATCAATGTTTTATTATTATTATTATTCTAATCATATCACCCCGAGCAAGGCGGTAACGCCACTGATGCGCAGAAGGCTACGTAAGAGTGAAAAGATTGTCGGAAACCATATCCTGAACAGGGAACAAGGGATGAGCCTCTTCGTCTGTTCAATAGACGTGGGTGGAGTATGAACCGGGCGATAGTTTAGTCTATCTACTCCAATTGAAAAAAAAAAAAAAAAAAAAGAAAAGATTGGAAGGGAGAAAGCCGGAAACCATATCCTGAACAGGGAAAAAGGGATAAGCCTCTTGACCTGTTCAATAGACGTGGGTTTATCTTCGTATTAAGCATTTCTTAAATATTTAGTTTGAGTTTGTTTAACAGCATATCAACCACTGTAAGTTATTCAATGCCAAAAAGGTGGGGTTTTAAGATATTTTTTATGTTCGGTTATAGTGAAAAGTTTAGTCAGATTTTGATGAAAAATTTATTATTTATATTTTAGAAAACTGAAGATGTCTTCTAGTTTTGTATTCAAAAATGTATTACTGGGAATAATTTTCTTTTCTTCAAAAATGTATATTTTCTTATGAAAGTCTATTTTTATGTATATATTTCTATAAAAGTGTATTTTTATACTTTCATAGTGTTTTGACCCCAGTTTAGGGGTTAACTATTTTCCTATAGCTGGGACCCTAATAGGCGCTACTACTCCGGATCAGGGTGGACCTCGGACCAACAGCAATAAAGAGGCAATTCCGTGCTTCTCACAACCTTCCAATCAAAGGCCTTGATGCCGGATGCAGTTTGACGTCGTGACCAGGACCTAAATACTTAAAAATATTCAAAAGTTTAGATCCAATATCAATCGTTATCTTTTGTTTTCTTAATTTCTATTCTGTTATTGTTTTGTTCTTTATTAATGTTTGACTTTATTATTTCACAATCAGTAAGTCAGTAATTAGTTGCTTTTCGCCTTCCTTGGGGTGAAATGATTTGAAAACACCATCTTAGCTCAGATATATTTTTTTAATCTCTTCACCCCAAGCAAGGCAGTTTTACTGGTGCTGGTGTGCAGGGGGTTACAGGAAAGTGGAGAGAAAGAGGAACAGGTTATAGGGGGTGTCAGAGAATGGGTAAGAGAAGGATGAGAAAAGTGATGTGATGAGAGTAAAGATGGAGAAAAAAAACATTAGGGAAAGGATGCGAGTCAGAGAGAGAGATGAGATGTCGGTTGACTTTACAGTTAAATTCTTGGAGATTGTAGCTGATAGGGAAGCAAGAACACGGAAGGGTATTCCACAAGCGGGAAGTGCGAGAAAAGAAGCTGTGGAGTAGAAGTTTCGGTTGCATTTGATTGGTTTCACTGTAAAGGGTGGGACCTAGTTGCTAGTCTAGTAGCTTGAGTAAATTCATGCAGAGGGGCCACAAGTTCGTCGGAGCAGAAGCCGTGAAATTATTTGAAGAAGAGACATAGGCAAGCCAAATTACGCCGGTGACAAACTGACTGCAGCTGAGGTACCAAGTCGGCATCGACCACATTGTTTTATTTCCTTCCACTCTGCGATGTATTAGTTCTGACCTGACATTACCGTAATATAACTTCTCAGTCAGTCAGTTAAGTGCCATACGTGATACACGCTTGGGCGATCATGTCTCGAAAGAGACATGACTGACTGGGCAGAAGATTATCCCACAGTAAGTTGCCATTGCTTTCTGCGGTAGACTGGTTGCCGACCAAGGCTATAGAGCCCAGATGGATTAATACCTTCCCCAAGGGTATTTGCGCGTAAGTGAACGCAATGAATTCAGCTGAATTCGAACTCGGCTCCCCGATTTCTTGTACCGAGCCGATATCCAATGCACCACAATGCACATCTTCTCAGTACCTTTTCTATAAATGCTTTCATGTTAATTACTCTGATAAACTTTCTTATATGATACCTAGACTATATAAATTTAATGACTGTACTATATTGGCGGGAAGGTTTCATCGTTTTATAGTTAAAAATGGCTAAATTTAACCATAAGTTCTATGTTAAGTGTTTCTTCCATTTTTTGCTCGCGGAACCCTCTACCGGTTTCTTGCCTACCAGTCAACTTTGATCTTCAGAAATTTAAATGTAGCATCAATCGTTATCTTCTGTCGTCTTAATTCTTGTATTTTTCTTGTTTTCCCTTCTTAACAGTAATTTCTCATTTTCTTTAACACCCACGAACCTCGTTGCGTCATAGTGTTTCAATTACCTTGCTAGGTGTGAAAAAAAAAACTCCCGTGGGCAATTTCAGTCGAATTTAGTTCATTTTTTTAGTAATGCTACGAAATTTTTAAGTTAACAGTGACAGGCATAAGTATTGGATACATGTTATTTTCTGTTATAACTAGTTTATGTTCGCTATTTTGCCTGATATTTGGTAAATAATATCGCGTGAAGTTGTTTTAGTTGTATGTAGAAAGAAAATCAAAACTCATGGTTGAATATTTTTTATCAAAGATCAAAATTACCCTATGCAAAAGTATTGGATACATGACACTTTTTTCAAATTTCCAATCGAAACTTTACATTTTAAAAGACTTTAAATATTCATATTTTCGATAGTATTGGAATGTTATCTCTGACCAATCAGAGAAGCACACAATTGCTTACAAGATAGTGCTACTACTCATCTGACTCATGTGCATTCTGTAATTCAAGGATTAAAAATGGCAAAAACTAAAGAATTATCCAGAGATATGTGAGATAGAATCATTGAACGTCACAAAGGAGGACAAGGTTACCGAAAAATTCGCAAAAAAAATGAATCTAGCACTAAGTACAGTAGGAAATATTATCAGAAAGTATAAGAAGTATGGCGACGGTACAGCAAATCTTCCAAGAAATGGAAGACCGAGAAAAATAAATGAGAGGACTTCAAGGTGGATCAGCAGAAATGTGAAAAAAAAAAACCTTTCATTACTCGTTCTGAAATTAAAACTGATCTTGAGGGTGCTGGAATTAATGTAAGTAAGGATACCCTTAGCTCTATATTGTACAGGCTTTCATTCAAAAACCACCAAGAAAAGTGCCTTTACTGAAACCTAAACATATCAAAGACCGATTAAAGTTTGTCGAAACTTATGAAAAGAAAGGTATGCAGTTTTGGGAAAAGGTAGTCTGGTCAGATGAAACGAAACTTGAACTATTCGGAAGGAACACAGCAACAAGTGTTTAGCGAAAAAATGGCACAATACCATCCCCACAGTTAAGTTTGGGGGTGGTTTCATTATGATATGGGGGTGCTTTTCATTCAAGGGCACTGGTGAGTTACAAGTTATCCATGGTAGAATGAATGGTAGTATGTACAGGGAGATTCTAGAGATGAACCTTCAGAAATCTGCAAATTCTTTAGGACATGGTCGGAATTTCGTGCTTCAACACGACAACGATCCCAAATATACTGCAAAAATTACAAAGGAATGGTTTGAAAATAATGGTATTAGTACTCTCAGTTGGCCAAATCAGTCTCTTGACTTGAATCCAATTGAGGATTTGTGGAATACTTTGAAGGTCAAAGTTCATAAACGGAATCCACAAAATATCAAGTAATCAGAGGAATTATGCAAGGAAGAACGGGTTAAAGTAACGGTGGATCCATGTGGAAAACTTGTGGCCAACTTTAGAAAGCGACTAGAAGCAGTGAAACAAAACAGAGGCTACACAATAAAATATTAAATTGATGTATCCAATACTTTTGCATAGGGTAATTTTGAACTTTGACAAAAAAAAAAAAAAAATAGATTCAACGATGAGTTTTTAATTTTCCTTCCACATACAACTTTACGATATATTACTTACCAAATATCAGGCAAAATGGCGAACATAAACTAGAGTTATAACAGAAAATAACATGTATCCAATACTTATGCCTGTCACTGTATATCTCTGACTAGCGCATCTGAAATGCTCAGTCGAATGATAATGCTACCGTTCGGATGTTTCTAATGCTTCTTCTCGCCCTGTCGAGCATAAAAAAGGAATCAAATTAGATCAATCCTTCTGCCGAGTTTCAATTCCTGTCAGCCAGGCAGTTAAGTGTCAAATGTGATACACACTTGGGTGATCATGTCTCTTCCGAGTGGCTAGTGTTAGGATGATGTATTTATAAATTAAAATAATAATAATGTATAAAAAGTTGTAGTAAAGTACTCTATTGAGTCCTACTTCTTATTACAAAAATGTTTTAATTCAGGAAGTAGTTGTTAAATAGATAAATTAGGAAAAGAACGTTTTGGAAGATGCCAGACTGTTCCAGTAGCTTCGAGAGAATTCGAAAGATTCTAGAAATATGCAAATTAGGTGAATAGGTTTTGGGAAGTGAGTAGTTACTTGTTACCAGGGTTTGCTGACGTTATCAACTCCGGTTTTGATTCAAGAATTAAGAAGTTGCCGACCAACTAAAACCTGAAAGAGAACCTCCTGGAACTCTATGGGTAAATACATGTTTTTGACTCTTTCATTGACCAAACTAATAATTATTCTTTATATACTCATTTAAGAATTTCTAAAAAGTATAGAACTTAACTTCTTCGCCAACTTAACTGGGTAACGATACTTGACAAATTACATTCCCTTTCTCTCCTCGTAACACTCGCCAGTTGTAAACTCTATGTTTCTTGTTTTGAATGCAACAAAAATTGTATATTTGTAAATATTTTATTTGGTGCGTTTTTGTAAATTAAATATTTATCTGTGATTTATCTCTGAGTCTTGATCAATTATTTTTTTCTTTTGTTAAACTTAACATGTAACAATAAGACAAAGGGAAACAATTTTATTGCAGTAGGAAATTGACTGATACTGAGACGCCAGGTCATGACTAATAATATTGTTGATTCTTCTTTGGATTTTATATAGCATGAGCACCGGACCATATGTGGATGCAATATTCTAAGCATGAACGAATGGGAGACACAGATGTATAAGGATAGATTCTGCTTTGAAAAATTTTCTAGCACAGGACAATAAACCAACTTTCTTAGCAACCGACTTAGCAATGGATTCAATAAAGTCTTTTCAGTTCATGTCGTCCGACAATGTTGGCCATAGAAGGCGCGATGAGTCAATCTTTCATTAAATGCAGGTTCCATTAAAAATGACCGACAAGGTATTATCGTTAAGTTTTTTATGTGTTCTTATTAAATATTTATCTGCGATTTACCTCTGAGTTTTGGTTAATCATTTTTTTTCTCTTTTGTTACACTTAACACGTAGCACTAGGCAGAAGATTTTTCCAGCAGTATGTTGTTGTTTTTTTTCTGCAGTAGACAAGTTGCCAGCCAAGGTTATAGAAGTTTGTCCTGCTATTTAACCCTTATCTAGGGGAAGAGACTCCAGGTTAGTTTTGAATTCAGAGTTTTCTTTCACTTAGACCAATTTCTATCCTAGGCTACAGAACCCAGATTTTCATCTTACTTACCCATAACTGGTGGGGGGGGGAGCGATGGATTCATGCCTTCCTCAATGATATTAGCACGTAAATTAATGTAATGAGTTCGACTGGAATTCGAAATCAGCTCTCCGATTCCTCAGTCGCTATCAATCCGAGACGCTACCCATTACTCCATCATTCTTCCTCTAGGTTTTTAAATGGTTTATCGCAATTGCTACCAGCTCTCCGGTAATGATGAATGAAATCTTCCCCTCTACTAGAAATAACGTTTTGCATTAAGTTACAACGATACATCATGTACAAGTCTTTATCGGGAATTCAAAATTTGGCAGTGTCTTTACCAAATTTATACCGGGTCTTTCTCCCCACTGGCATATACCAAGCATTGACAGATGTTATTGAAGGGCGGGTGAGTAGGAGAGTGTTGGACTCGGGGACGGGCGAAATGTTCAGAAGAACGGAAGGAAGACAGATAAAATATAGGTTACATAGCAAGGTGATTGGATTCATACAATATTCATTGCTGAGATCTGGGCTCTTTAGTTTATTCCAAGGAAGAAACTTATAGAAAATATCAATCAAATGTCTTCCGAATTAAGAACGAATATAAAGAAAGTGCACAAAAGCGGAATTTAGTTTTTACCGTCTCCTTCGAAGACTTCGTTGAATATATATATATATATATATATGTGTGTGTGTATGTACGAGAAAGAACTAAAATATCCATGACCCTATTTACTTAAGAAAACAGCCAGACATCAGTTAAATAAACAATAAAATCAATCAAAATTGTCAGAAAACATTACAAAAAATATGGGTAGAAGTTTCAAATGATATATAGATATAAATATTTATCTCTCTCTCTCTCTATATATATATATATATATATATATATAGAGAGAGAGAGAGGGGGAGGGAGGGATAAATCATATATATACGCAAAGATGAAATGATACATGTACTCTCATTTGTGGTGCAGTGGATATCGACTCGGAATGACAAATCGGGTTGCCGAGTTCAAATTCCAGATGAATTCGTTGCATTCACTTACGCACAAATAACCTCGAGAAAGGTATTTATCCGTCTCTTCCCTCCAATTATGGGTTAAATTAAAGAACATATTGGGTTCTATATCCTTGGCTGGCAACCAGTCTATCGCAGAAAGCAACGGCAACCTACTGCGGGATAATCTTCAGCCCTGTCAGTCATGTCTCTTTCGAGACATGATCACCCAAAGCGTGTATCACGTATGCCACTGAACTGGCTGACTCATAAAAAACTAAACATACGAAAAAGAATAAGAAAAATATTGTAATAATAAGCAATGTAAAAATACACCATATATTTTGCTTTAACCATTTTATATATATATATATATATATATATATATATATATATATATATATATTATAAATCATGTTTTAGAACATGTACATAATTTTTTTTCTATATATGTCTTCTACAATCATATGTTTGTTTCAACTTTGGGTGTCTAACGTATCATCAGGAGGAATAAGCAAGAACTGGAATCATCCGCTGTTTATATTTGGTTCATTGTTGTTGTGGGGTTGGTTGGGGTTATTGATAATGAAGGGAATGTGTCTTTCGTGTTGACCGTTAGACTTTTAAAGAACTTGGTCTGTAAGTGCTAAACTGTTGATTAATGGCATTATCTGTTGGAATGTACGTTTTTATCGGTCGGGTATATTTTTGGTTAGAATTTCAAAGAAAGTGGCGTGTGGAGGGGTTTGATTACTTGGTCAGTTCTGTGTGTTTGTCTGGGGGTTTCTGTGATTGGGGAACTCATCTTGTTTGTTGACCTTAAGGATTTTTAGGACGGCGTCGTGGTTAGCTAGTGTTTAATTGATGATACGTTGGACACCCAACGTTGAAACAAACATATGATTGTAGAGGACATATATAGAAAAAGTTATGTACATGTTCTAAAACATAATTTATAATAAATATTCACAGCTCTATACATCATATATCGAGCACTGTTTTAAATTAATGTTTTGGACGGTGAAAAAAATTCTTTCTTCGTTCTGTACTCACTCGGATATGGATATATATATATATATATATATATATATTAGATACTCAGAGAAACCCAAACGTAAAGCAACGTGTGGCGCAAATCATGACAAATTAATACTCCATGACTTGTATGATTACCAAACAATAAATATATATTTTAAAGAAAACGTTCACGGCTTCTCACACTTTTTATTTTATATATATATATATATATATATATATATATAGAGAGAGAGAGAGAGAGAGAGAGAGAGTGGGGGGGGGGAAGAGATATATGTGTGTATTTTGGTTGCAGTCCCTCTATTATTCATATTGCCTTAAAATGACATATAATGTAGTTCTACTGAAGATATTACTGGGTGTCCCTTATTTACGAACAAGAGATTTATCTGGTGAGGTGTTATGGTGAAACACACCTATTCCTCAGACACCTCTCTCTCCTATATTAATAAGATTTAACAGGAAGTTAACTCGAAAAGTTCTTAGGAGTTCTAGAGAGTTCTTTAGAGTTCTATTTGAGTTCAGTAGAACTACTAGGAGGTTGATATTGGTCGGTAATTAGCCGAATACTAAAGAGTCAGCTTTCAGTGGAAGATTACCAACTTCCTAACATGTTGGGTGCGTTAAGTTGATTAGAAACCGACACAGCACGATTATAGCTTTCAGTCCGAAACCTACTCCACAACATAGGGACATAGTTGTTCGTATAAGCTTTGTTCTCAAGTTTTTTGTTTCTTGTAATTGAATTCACCCCAAGCAAGACAGGAAAGCCAGAGAGACGGAATATTTATTGAGTGTGGGTTTGGGTTAGAAACAGAAACACAGCTAAGGTAGGAGAACAAAATATGAGTAGTCAGGTGGACAATAGATAGCTACTGACATTGGATTTTTTGCAGACTGACTGGAAAGAAGGGAGCCGGAAGCGAGTTTCAAAGCTAAGTAATAAAAACGCGACCAAAAGAAACTATTAGCACATAATTTACGCTTACAATTTGCCAGCTCAACTGTTCATTGGTGGGACCTCGTTGGTAATGTAGCAGTGCGCTTAAATTCAAACATTCTAGACACCATATCGAACAGCACATCCGAGCAATTACGATGAAAATACTTATATATATATATATATATATATATAAGCCACAGGAAGCAGGTCAGGACCAATAATATTGCTGATTATTCTTTGGATTAGATAGATAGCAGGTGCACCAGGCCATATGTGGCCGCAATATCCTTGGCATGAACGAATGGTAGCCTTATGAATATATCAACCTTTACAGGCAACGTCTCCTGCCTCCCATAAGCATGGACCAAGCGATTCTCCCGGAGAGCAATACACTACGCCTCCTCGGACTTACCCTGTCCTCAGACCTCAAATGGAACCACTATATTGAATCCATAGCAAACTCTACTGCTAAGAAGGTTGGGTCACTTCCCCACCGTCGAAATGTGGCCTCCCTTTGTTCTATAAATACTTTCATGGCTTCTGCTCGGACGAACTTAAGTCACTGGTGCCTCCTCAATAGGTGTTTACTCGTGCAACCAGACTGGCAACTGGGTCCCACCCATTCACAGTCAGGTTAGCCAAATGCAGACGACAATTCTATTCCTGCAGCTTCTTCTCTCGCACTTCTCGCCTGTGGAACTCACTCCCATATTCTTGCTTTCCTGACGGCTACAACCTCCAGAAATTTAAATGCAATGTCAATACTCATCTACTAACCACTGGACTCTAGCTCTCTCCCCACCCCCGTATAACCTTCCCTTTCTCTCCACCTATGTATCTGTCATCGCACCTGCTTTCTCAGCTTTCTATTGCTCATTTCTAACTAGATTGTAGTCCTCACTCTTTTCTAATTAATCTTTTTACAGTTATGTAGCCCCCTGCACATCAGTGGCATTTCTGCCTTGCTCGGGGTGAAATGATTAAAAAAAAAAAAATGAAAATAAAATACTTAACAGTATCCTCTCGGTAATTTTTATGAAATAACCCACACACACATTATATATATATATATATATATAGCGTGTATTGTATCTCCAACGGATTAAATAATATTTATGTTAGTCACACCACAAACTCGCTTTCTCGATGCTTGACACTACACATGAACGATAATTCTAACATTTTTAGACATTTAAAACAACATGCCTGGCCACATACACAATTCCCTAGTTGAAAACACAACTCTACTTAAACATGAAAACAATAAACAAAAACTAAAAATTCTCGAAACCGTATACATAAAACAATTGAAACCTAACCTGAACAAGATAAACTATGAAATCTCCACAAATATCCTTAAATGCCTATAATTAACAGAAGCCTTTGGCTTATTCCAATGGCTTCCCATACTTAATATTTCTTGTTTTCACTCTCGCTTGGTCATGTGTGACGTCATGAGATGTAATGCAACATTGGCGTCTTAAATGCACGACTTTGTTGTTGCTTGGAAATCTTCCATGTAAACAAAAACAGTTTGTTATTATGGTTTGTCCGTGTTAATAATATATAATGTAATTTGAGATCTTTGAAAATGGCTTATGTAAGCATAAGATTGGATTATTAAAAAAATTATCAATATTTTAATTTTTTCTTTATTTAATGATAATGCTATTAAGCTTATCGGAGAATATGAAAAAAATTGACATAAAACAAATAGCTAAAACTTTTCTATATTATTTAATGAAACATGCATTAATATATATATATATAAGAAAATAATGCGAGAAACCGTGAAAATTTTGCTAAAAGCGTAGATGATATTATTATTATTATTACTACTTACTTTTTTGTATTATATATTAAGTGTCCATAATGATATTTGTGTTGCTACACGTGTTTCGCGTCCAATGTTAACTCTCTTCAGGCTAATAAAATTGTGACTTTACATACCCAGATCTGTTTGTCTTTCTGAGAGCTTAAAATACCACGTATATATAGATAAGTAGTCGGTGAGCAGGCCAGAAACTTCATATGCGTGTGAGTTCGTTTTGTTGCTTTTTGTTTTTGAATTCTTTTTTTTTTTTAACACTCTTTCATTCAATCTCTTACGTTTTGGGAATCATTCAATTTTCGTTGGCCATAAGAAATTTTTAACACTGACTTGCGAAATCTCTGAAGCAGGAGGAAATATAAAAAAAAATACAAGCCTTCCCTCAACAAAACACACACACAAGACACACTAACTTGAAACGCCCTAAAAAAATTGCGAATCGTTGCAAAAAAAAAAAAGAAAAAAAATTGTATTTCACAAACAACAAAAAGAACTAGGTGACCCGTAGAATTGAATCAAAATCGCTGAAAACAATTTAGAAGTATAAAGACGA
>JBBBDQ010001921.1:1172500-1187500 GCA_037127315.1 Ascarosepion bandense | reverse complement strand
TGTCTATCTATCTAGCTATTCACTTATCAGTCTATGTATGTATCTATCTATCTGTGTGTGTCTGTCCGTCTGTCTGTCTGTCTATCTATCTAGCTATTCATATCAGTCTGTCTGTCTGTCTATCTATCTGGCTATTCATATCAGTCTGTCTGTCTGTCTATCTATCTAGCTGTTTCTCAGTCTTCTGTCTGTCTGTCTATCTATCTAGCTAGCTGTCCGTCTGTCTGTCTGTCTCTATCCATTCATTCATTCTGTCTGTCTATCTATCTGTCTTCTGTCTGTCTGTCTGTCTATCTATCTAGCTATTCACTGTCAGTCTGTCTGTCTGTCTATCTATCTGGCTAGCTAGCTAGTCTGTCTGTCTGTCTGTCTCTCGCTCGTCTATCAGTCTGTCTGTCTGTCTATCTATCTGGCTGTCCATATCAGTCTGTCTGTCTGTCTATCTATCTGGCTGTCTGTCCGTCTGTCTGTCTGTCTATCTATCTAGCTATTCACTGTCTGTCTGTCTGTCTATCTATCTATTTATTCATGTCAGTCTGTCTGTCTGTCTATCTATCTAGCTGTCTTATCAGTCTGTCTGTCTGTCTATCTATCTGGCTATTCATTCAGTCTGTCTGTCTGTCTATCTGGCTATTCATATCAGTCTGTCTGTCTGTCTATCTATCTGGCTATTCATGTCCGTCTGTCTGTCTATCTATCTGGCTATTCATATCAGTCTGTCTGTCTGTCTATCTATCTGGCTATTCACTTATCCAGTCTGTCTGTCTGTCTATCTATCTGGCTATTCATGTCAGTCTGTCTGTCTCTCTATCTGGCTATTCATATCAGTCTGTCTGTCTATCTATCTAGCTATTCATATCAGTCTGTCTGTCTGTCTATCTATCTGGCTATTCATATCAATCTGTCTGTCTATCTATCTGGCTATTCATATCAGTCTGTCTGTCTGTCTATCTATCTATCTATTCTATCAGTCTGTCTGTCTGTCTATCTATCTAGCTATTCATATCAGTCTGTCTGTCTGTCTATCTATCTGGCTATTCATATCCGTCTGTCTGTCTGTCTATCTATCTGGCTATTCACTCAGTCTGTCTGTCTGTCTATCTATCTGGCTATTCATATCAGTCTGTCTGTCTGTCTATCTATCTAGCTATTCACTTATCAGTCTGTCTGTCTGTCTATCTATCTAGCTATTCACTTATCAGTCTGTCTATCTATCTAGTTATATCTCTCTCTTTTCATTTATCTAACTATCCATATCTTTCTAGCATATACATATCTATCTATTGGTATTCACATCTACCCATCCATCCTAATCATCCTTTCCAATCTCGATTAAGCCAATCTGTCTATGCGTATTCATATCTATAATAAAAATACCCTATTGTGACAGCATTTGTTTTTGAGTCACGTTCAAAACATTTTTTGCATCTTTCTCCTTTTCAATGCATGCACACTTTGAAATAACCATCATCACCACCACAATCATCATCGTCATCATCGTTTCTGTTTTCATTTATTGCACCGATCATCCTTATTATTTTCTTTAAACATATCTCACTGGACGGTAACATTTTTTCTTTCTCAGCACCCCCGCACACTTCCCTACCCCCTCTGGCCATGTGCACCAAATAAACTTGAAGTGAAGTAAAGCAGAAGAACCCGGAAGAAGGAGGAAAAAAAAAAGCAACGCGCTTTCTTCGATGGAAGTTGACAGATGAAGGCGAACAACAGAAGGATTGCAAATACACCGAAAATGGTTGAACACCGAATAGATAAATCGGCTCACAAAACGATATATATATATACACGTATATACACGAGTATTTTTTCTCTGCCCCTCTCCCTCCTTCCCTGACACATGTGTGTGTGTGTGCGTGGTTATAAATATAGATTTATGAAACTTCACTGTCTAATGAATAAGGAAAGTAAGAGAATCTAAGCCGAAGAAGAGAATGAAATGAAAAAGCGAGAAATATGAAAAATATTCCTCAATCAGTGTTAAATTCAATTACAAATGTGACTCTTACACAAAGTCTAGACTCGAATGGAAATCACGAAAAAAAAAAAAAAGAATGCGGGTCTATAAAACTTTTTTAAATACACATATGAATGCTTCTGAAATTATGCTTATGTGTGAGCGCGTGTGTATATATTTATGCTTTCCTATGAATATATATGTATAAATATATATTTATACATATAGAGAGAGAGGGAGTAGAGAAGAAAAGGAGGAATATATATATATATATATATATATATATATATATATACAAATAATGAACTTGTTATAGGAAAATAAAATAAGTAGTAAACATAAATAAATTATAGTAAAAAGCAGAAAATAATTCGTGCACATGTGTGTATTTGTGTATAAAGTTTATGTTTATGTGAAAATGTGTATACGTAATGCGTGTGGATGTCAATCCTTGTAATAAAAAAAAATGACCAGCTAATAAACACACATAAATACTTAAATATACACAAATAAAATATTTTTCATAAAAACTAAATGTAATGACAATATATATATGTGTGTGTGTGTGTGTGTGTGTGTGTGTGTGTGTATGTGTGCCCATATGAAAAATAATGTATCCTATATATAAAAATGACAAAAAGAAAAGATAAAACCATTTATTATGTCAGAAAAGATCTAAACATTTCATGAATAAATAATTGATAGAGAATAATAGAATTTACAGGAAGAAGGGAAAAAGTCGGTATTAAATTGAATTACCTCCCCTTTTTTCAGAGACACCTAGTTTGGTTCTTCTTAATTGAGTCGCGGCTTCATGGCCGATCGTCCCGCCAATATTTCATTGCTGATGTTGAATAAACCATGTCTTGTAATGCAACTCAATTACTGAGTCATAGGATAATGTTTCCCTATTAAGAAGTTTGCTGGGAACGACAAGCAGTGCCCTTTGGCCATTAGCAGGGAGAAATGGCTTTTGCCATAGCTGGGAATTGTTCCCAGAGATAGATATAGATAGATAGATATAGATATAGATAGATAGATAGATATAGATATAGATAGATAGATAGATATAGATATAGATAGATAGATAGATAGATAGATATAGATAGATAGATATAGATAGAGATAGGTAGATACTGAGAGAGAGGTAGATACTGAGAGAGAGGTAGATATTGAGAGATATTGAGAGATATTGAGAGATAGAGAGATAGAGATAGATATTGATAGATAGATGGATAGAGATAGATATTGATAGATAGATATAGATATTGATAGATAGATAGAGATAGATATTGATAGATATTGGTAGATAGATATTGATTGATAGATAGATAGATAGATAGAGATAGATATTGATTGATAGATAGATAGATAGATAGAGATAGATATTGATTGATAGAGATAGATATTGATTGATAGATAGATAGAGATAGATATTGATAGATAGATAGATAGAGATAGATATTGATTGATAGATAGATAGAGATAGATATTGATTGATAGATAGATAGATAGAGATAGATATTGATTGATAGATAGAGATAGATATTGATTGATAGATAGATAGATAGAGATAGATATTGATTGATAGATAGAGATAGATATTGATTGATAGATAGAGATAGATATTGATTGATAGATAGAGATAGATATTGATTGATAGATAGAGATAGATATTGATTGATAGATAGAGATAGATATTGATTGATAGATAGATAGATAGAGATAGATATTGATTGATAGATAGATAGATATTGATAGATAGATAGATAGATAGAGATATTGATAGATAGATAGATAGAGATAGATATTGATTGATAGATAGATAGATATTGATTGATAGATAGATAGATATTGATTGATAGATAGATAGATAGATAGAGATATTGATAGATAGATAGATAGATAGATAGAGATAGATATTGATTGATAGATAGATAGAGATAGATATTGATTGATAGATAGATAGAGATAGATATTGATTGATAGATAGATAGATAGAGATAGATATTGATTGATAGATAGATAGATAGAGATAGATATTGATTGATAGATAGATAGATAGAGATAGATATTGATTGATAGATAGATAGAGATAGATATTGATTGATAGATAGATAGAGATAGATATAGATAGATAATGAACAGAAATAGATAGATGGTTATAAAAATTCCTTATAATCGAAAAACAGTAAAATACGGAATATGTATAAACAAATGAATAAATACGCAATCACACTTACGCACGCAGTTATACATACACACAAACACACACACATAGCCATGCTTTTCGTGCAGAATTAGATGATGTCGAGAGTCCAGGATGTTTAGTTTTTTTTACCTTATTTGTCTAGATTGGCGATACAGGCGTTCGGCACTTTTGAAAAGTGTCTGAAAATCACACCAGGTGTTCATCCAATTCTCTCCGCCAGAAATTTAAAAACAAACACGGCAGTTGATCTGAGGACGGTGCAGAAGAGTTGGATGAATCTAATAGTGATTACGAAGGTGTTTAGAGAATCGCTAGTGATGGTGACGTTATGCCTCCATTCTTTTTTCCCCACAGGGTCAGCACGGAAACCTGTATCAAGTGCCCTGAAGAGTGCTGCCCTGGGTCAAGAGTTTGGCTGATGGAAGACTCATGTCTGGCAACAGGACTTTGCACGATGCCACACAAGCAGGAGAACCCAAGATAGCTGTCAGATAATTTTTACAACTACATCACCCCTTACATATCTGGCCACCTAACTCCACACTCTGTAACACCATTGATTATTATGAGGGGAACAGTTGAGTGAAAGACCAAGTCCTTGTCATACCAAAGATGAACTGAAAGCAAGGATTATGGCAGAATTCACCACCTTAAACAATGAGACTATCTAGAAGAGTTGCATTAGATTCCGAAGTCGTCTGGAAACCGTGGATTAAACCAATGGCGATTTTATTGAATAGATTTACTCTTTAGTTGGTCCTTGGTATGACCGTAAACTGCATCCAGCAGCAAGGCCTCTGATTAGGAGGTTGTGAGAAGCATGGAACTACCTCTTAATTGCTGTTGTTCCCGGGTCCACCCTGACCCGGAGTGGTAGCACCTGTTAGGGTCCCAACTATGAGTAAATAGTTAGCCCCCAAACCGAGGTCAAAATGCTATGAAAGTATTTACCAACAAACCTTTTTTCAATTAAAAATATTGCCAACCAAACGTTCTTGAAGGAAAGATGTTACCAACGAAAATACGTTTTTGAAGGAAACATTTTACAAACAAAAATACACTAAGGAAAAATATATTACTGGCAATACATCTGACTCTCAACAAAACCCACTTTACAAAGAAAGTATATTCTATTCAAACAAATCTATTGTAAAAATCTCGTCGGCATTAGATGACCCATTCAGGTTGATATGCCTTAAAACAAACCAAACCAAAATAGTCTTTAGTATTTCAATATATTTTTGCGCAATTTTGGTAAATATATGTTAAAATGAGTTATCAGTGTTAATTTTATGTGTCATTTAAGCAATAGTTCATTCATTGCACTCTGTATATAAGTTAAGCATAGATTCATGTTATTTTACTCCCTGAAAATTGCTAAAAACATCTTGGCTTATTGTCTTCCCTACAGTTGGATTCCATGTTATTCGTCTCTAGAGTGACTTTCATCTAAGGCTAGGAAGCTTCATCTTTTTTTTAGTATTATTCATGCAATAGAAGGCCCAAGAGACACTCAATGTAGAAGGTATTCTGCGGATTTGTATTAACATGGAAAAGAACAAGCTTAAGGCGTATAGAGCTGAAGTAGGCTTTAGAAAGAACCGGAAACCTAACCATAAACAGGAAACATCTGTTAAACCGCTACACCTGTTATAAAAACCTGGGAAGAGTGTGAACCGGACGTTAGATAAACTTATTTACAGCTACAGAGGAAGAAAAATGTAATTCTGTAGTAAATAATAGTCTAGTCTTTTAGGTGGAAACGCTAGAAGTATAGAATTGAAGTTGAATTTAGAAGGAACCGGAAACGCAGGATACAACTTTAGTGTTTATAAGACCAAGATGTAGCGCAAACCTTTCTACTTCTAAATTCTACTCAACTATTTAACCTCTTGATGCGTGAGGAAAGGAGCGAAGGTTTCATGTCTTTTCTAAATGTATTAGTGCGAAAGTGAACGCAAATGATTAGGACGGGATCTGAACTCAGTTCACGGATTCCAGTTTGAGTGCCGATGATCATTAGGCAATCCACAAGTCGTGTGTGCCTCATAGGCTTCAGTTTACTTGTGCCTAGAAAGAACGAGAAAGAAAGGCCGAAGGATGGATTAGGGTTAATCCGTTAAAATCTTCTAATCACTTCCAAAAGAAAAAAATATCTTGTAGTGTCCCACGCCATCTGTCTTAAACCTGGAAAGATTTCTCTATCTCAGCGTTTCTCAACCTTTTTACTCTTGCGTAATCATTAAATCCGTAAATTACATGTCTTCAGGACACCCTGCGCAAAAAGAAAATTATATATTATACGTTTTCTCATTTTAATTTCTTCGTAGTTCCCGTGGTAGTTATCAAAGTTTATATTTTTGAATAACTGGTTAAAGGAAAAATGTATACTTCTTTGACATTTTTTTTTCGAAAATTCTAAATAAAATTCATACTGTTAGAAAGCATGAAAAATGTTCTTCTAAATAATTAAAAAAAAAATTTGATCTTTCTTCTTAATAATACCAAAAACATTTTGACGATAAAACTGTTTTTATCAAGTTTGGGACCTTTTAACATCATGCTATGTTGTTTTTTTCAGCGAATGAGTGGAGTTACCTAAGTGAAGGTGTATACACTGGTGCCGTACAGATATTATTAAATACAGTACTGTGCAAAAGTATTAGGACAAGAACTATTTTATCTTTTATGAGGCATCAAAATAAAGTTTAAAATCACCCCTGTCCTAACACTTATTGGCCCCCACAAAGCCCTGATCTCAATCCTATTGAACATCTATGGAATATTTTGGATAAAATCTAATGTTACTTTGCAAGACACACTTCGGGTACAAATACAAGCTGCTTGTCAATGCCTAACAGAATGAAGGCTGTGATCAAAGCAAAAGGCTATTATACTAAATATTAAATTTATTTTGTAACAAGTATTTTTTTTTTTTGTTAAAGCATTTGTTGGGTAAAGCAAATAAAATTACTTAAATTAAATTGTTTATTTTCTGTCAATATTCTTCATAAAAGATAAAGCAGTTCTTGTCTTAATACTTTTGCACAGTACTGTATATTCCTAACGATTGTTATTTTTTTTAAATAACATAACATTTTAGATGGGATTATGTATATATTACAATAATCAAGAATATATTGTGCGTGTTTCGTAATATTACGGATATGAAATTAAATAAAAAGTCAAAAGTGCATTAGCTTATCTCACTTGTTCTCGCAGAACCCTCAGTGATCTTTTACGGAGCCTTAGGGTTCCGGGGAACCCCGGTTGAGAAACACTGATGTATATGGTCTATGCAAGTCATTTAGAATTTATGATAAACAAAGAAAAATGCCATATAAACGTTTGGCACGAAAGACTAAAAAGCAATAGTTGTTTTCAGTTAAAGCGAAACCGTAGACGGAAAGAAAAATGAATGGATGTAAGTCAAATTTTGATTTCCTGGTATCGATATCAAATAAGTTTTTTTCGTCGTAAACTGAGTTTGGAAGGCTAAATAAGTCCTATAAGTAAATGGTATCATGGCTGAGACTAAGAACTACAATTATACCTACTTAGAGCCAAACACGAAGCAAAAACTAATATAAAAAGTCTGAAAAAAAAACGACATACAGGCAGATAAACAGACACACAAGCATCTTGCCTTATATATATATATATATATATATATTCTGTACTATTGTAAGAACTGCAACCTTGAAACTCCTGAATATCGTTTCTTATGTCTGTCTACGAGTGTATCACATTTGATTAAAATCGGACCACTCCTTCTATAAGCCAATTTTTTCGATTATCGATACTTATCGGGGGTACCTCGACACAAAAACTAGCTAAGAACACTCCCAGACGCTTATAGTACAACTGTGTAAATTTTCAAGAAAACCGGTTCAGCCGTTTTGGTGTCTATAGGCAAGGGACACACACACACACACAAAATTCCATTTATAAATAAGTTTAGGTTAGTCAATGCTGTCATAATCCTTGCCTAGAGTTGATCTTTGGTGTTAGAGTTTTGTTGGAATTTGACCGAATTTCTGTATTAATAAATATTTAGTCATTCGACGCTAAAATCTTATTTTGCCAAGCATTTACTATACAACAATAAATACAGAAATCGGTTTGAGTTATGTGAAACGCCGAAAGAAAAACAAAGTACTGAGGTGATAAACAAGGAGTTTGTTGCATGGCAACAGCTCTAACCTCATTTCTAGTTCGACGCATTCAACTAGTTTTAAGGTGGGACATTCTCCATATTCGAAGAATTGTCAGGAATGATCACCTTCAGGCTATCACTTGTCATCAACCTGAAACGATTTCAGCATGATCAGAATATCTAAAAAGACACCGAAAAATTAAGTCAAAGCCGAAGTTGTTATTTTATGATGAAATACAGTTTAACTGAAAGGGGAAAATATTTTGAGGGCTGAATAATGATGCTATGAATGTACAGATTTTTAAATCCTTTTCCAAACATTTTGCGGAAACTGTCGTATCAAACTTATAAAAAAGTATAAAATAAAAGAAAGAGAATGCAAAAAGAGCAAGAAAAGAGGCAAAAACTAAGAAAAAAAGAAAGAAAAAGTACAAGAAAGAAAAAACAAAAAAGAAAGAAAAAAGCTCGATACAAAAAATAAAAAGAGAAAAAAAATATAATAAAAAGAAAGACAAAGAGAAGGAGTAAAAAAAAAGAGACAAAGAGAAGGAGTAAAAAAAAAGAGACAAAGAGAAGGAGTAAAAAAAAAGAGACAAAGAGAAGGAGTAAAAAAAAAGAGACAAAGAGAAGGAGTAAAAAAAAAGAGACAAAGAGAAGGAGTAAAAAAAAAGAGACAAAGAGAAGGAGTAAAAAAAAAGAGACAAAGAGAAGGAGTAAAAAAAAGAGACAAAGAGAAGGAGTAAAAAAAAGAGACAAAGAGAAGGAGTAAAAAAAAGAGACAAAGAGAAGGAGTAAAAAAAAAGAGACAAAGAGATAAAGTAAAAAAAAAGAGACAAAGAGATAAAGTAAAAAAGAAGACAAAGAGAAAAAGTAAAAAAGAAGACAAAGAGAAAAAGTAAAAAAGAAGACAAAGAGAAAAAGTAAAAAAAAAGACAAAGAGGAGTACAAAAAAGACAAAGAGAAGGAGTAAAAAAAAAGAGACAAAGAGAAGGAGTAAAAAAAAAGAGACAAAGAGAAGGAGTAAAAAAAAAAGAGACAAAGAGAAGGAGTAAAAAAAAGAGACAAAGAGAAGGAGTAAAAAAAAGAGACAAAGAGAAGGAGTAAAAAAAAAGAGACAAAGAGAAGGAGTAAAAAAAAAAGAGACAAAGAGAAGGAGTAAAAAAAAGAGACAAAGAGATAAAGTAAAAAAGAAGACAAAGAGAAAAAGTAAAAAAGAAGACAATGAGAAAAAGTAAAAAAGAAGACAAAGAGAAAAAGTAAAAAAAAAGACAAAGAGAAGGAGTACAAAAAAGACAAAGAGAAGGAGTACAAAGAGAAGGAGTCAAAGACAAAGACAAAGAGGAGGAGTCAAAGACAAAGACAAAGAGGAGGAGTCAAAGACAAAGACAAAGAGGAGGAGTCAAAGACAAAGACAAAGAGGAGGAGTCAAAGACAAAGACAAAGAGGAGGAGTCAAAGACAAAGACAAAGAGGAGGAGTCAAAGACAAAGACAAAGAGGAGGAGTCAAAGACAAAGACAAAGAGGAGGAGTCAAAGACAAAGACAAAGAGGAGGAGTCAAAGACAAAGACAAAGAGGAGGAGTCAAAGACAAAGACAAAGAGGAGGAGTCAAAGACAAAGACAAAGAGGAGGAGTCAAAGACAAAGACAAAGAAGAGGAGTCAAAGACAAAGACAAAGAAGAGGAGTCAAAGACAAAGACAAAGAAGAGGAGTCAAAGACAAAGACAAAGAGGAGGAGTCAAAGACAAAGACAAAGAAGAGGAGTCAAAGACAAAGACAAAGAAGAGGAGTACAAAAATAAAGACAAAAAGAAAAAGTCAAAAAGAAAGACATAGAGAAAGAGCCAAAGAAAGACATAGAGAAAGAGCCAAAGAAAGACATAGAGAAAGAGCCAAAGAAAGACATAGAGAAAGAGCCAAAGAAAGACATAGAGAAAGAGCCAAAGAAAGACATAGAGAAAGAGCCAAAGAAAGACATAGAGAAAGAGTCAAATAAAGAAAAAGAGAAAGAAAAACAGAGAAACATAAAAAGAAAGCACATAGAAAGAAAGAAAAAGATGAAAGAGAAAAACTGTGAAGAAAGAAGCCGTTATTCATTTCTGATGATAATACTACGACTTACGTGAAGAACAACGCTTAATGGTGGCCGCGTGCAGGAAAAAAATCATAGATAAATAATAATTCGAAAGACTAACGAAATCAAACTTAAAAATGTTCTTTCCAAGAAAAGAAAAATCAAAATTCAAGGAACCGAAGTTTCAGCTGGTCAACTTCCTTCTTCAGAGCTGTTTAGTTAATTACAAGCGACATGTTTCAAATATATTTGCTGCAGAACACCACGAAGGGCCAAAGGAACGCCTCGTAAAAGTCGGAGCAGAAGACTTTAGTTTTGCTTATGATTTTACAGATTTTTTTCTTATTATTTATTTTCATTCTGAAGACATTCTTACTCTCAGACTAGCATTCTCCCTGCACGTTGAAAAAAAACGTGTTCATTTATTGGAAGCGACGTTTTTGTAACCATATGCATTATATATATATATATATATATATATATAGCGTGTGTCAAAAGTTAATAGAGTAAGAATAAAAGTATACATGAAAAAAGACTGCAAAATGAAACATTAAAAGAATTTCACGTCTTGGGCTGAACTAAGAGAAAAGAAAACAATATTAACAAAAACTGTATTGGGAAGCCGCGTATATTTCAATTTTACGGTCGACCATATTTACCATAATTGAGTTTGGTGCTTTCATGAAACGTGTTTGGACTGCATGCATTTCATCTTTTCTTCTTTGTTCCTATCTTATTTTTTTTCTTTCACGATTCTTTTGTTTACCTACCATACTTGCCTCACCTTTTTCTTCTAAGTCCTTCATATCCCCACACTAAATCGCAGACCAACCTTATGGCCGCTGAGTTTTCCACGATTAGACAAAGGGAAAAAAGGTAAGAATCTCAAACACCGACTTAGATGGAAAAGCAGAGAGTTGTATGCATTTTACCCAAAACAGTTGTACAATAAAAAATGTTCAGGTGCATACTTCTTTAATGTTCTCTATAAGTCTATATACAAGATCTCAAAAGCAACGATCCAAACTTCCAAGTTCTCAGTTTCTATATGGTTATCATATAAAAATCTCAACTTCCAAAAACACTTCTGCCCAAATTCCAGCCCTCAATTTCAAGATATTGCTCACAGCTGTAATATAAGTAACACCTCATCTATATAAACATTGTGGCTTCCATTAGTCCAGACGCTGTAAAATAGCCATACATCGGTTGAATGAAGCCCAATTTTGAGAAGTCCAAACGAGTAAGCTGGTTATACTAGGGTGCACAGCTTAGTACTGTAGGGGCCTCGGCTATGCTTGGTAAATTTGGCCTTGTGCCAAACACAACCGAAGTCTCCACAATTTAAATATCATAAAGCTAAAGGTTCGATGCTGAAATGTGGAAGGATAAAATATTTCGTTTGTACATGAAAGTAAAGATTTATTAACCGAATTGTAAGAAGAAAAATATAAGTGAAATTTCTTTAACTGAATATTATAACCCATTTGGGAGAAGAAAAATGTTCATAGAGAAAATGCATGTAGTTTTGTGGTTAAAGTTGTTCAAAGAGAAATATAAGTATTTAAAACGTTCCACAGAAGTTTAGAGTTCATGGTTGTGTAGTAGCAGAACATAGAGTCTTATTACAATTAAACCGATGAAATTAACATTTTTGATATTCTACTGGTGACTGTACTCTTAAAAATATTTTGACAATATTCCAAACCTATAAACTATTTGAATCCTTATAGGTTAAATATCATCCCCTATTTGATAAATTGGGTCATTTTTATTACCCTCTTTTTTATATGCCTGTAGGGGTCTCACTGATGCTATGCCAAACACGTCCGAACTCCCCACAATCTAAATATCAGAAGGTTGAAGGTTGGATGTTGAAATGTGGAAGGATAAAATATTTCGTTTGTAGATTAAAGTAGAGATTGACATTGCATTTAAATTTTTGTAGGTTAAAGTTGGCTGGAAAGCATGGCGCTAGAAGTGAGTGCCACAAGTGATAAGTATGTAGGGGCCTCTGTGATGCTTGGTAAATTGGCCTTGTGCCAAACACAACCAAAGTTGTGTTTGTACATTAAAGTAAAGATTTATTAACAGAATAACAAAATTGTCAGAAGAAAAATATAAGTGAAATTTCGTGAACTGAACGCTGTAACATATTTGGGAGAAGAAAAATGTTCATAGAGAAAATGCATGTAGTTTTGTAGTTAAAATTGTTCAAAAAGAAATGTAAGTATTTAAAATGTTCCAAGGAATTTTAGAGTACATATTTTGATATTAGCAAGAAGCAGGATGTAATATCTTATGTTCCTTCCCATTTTTGGTTGGTTGCCGATAGGGTGAGAGAGAAGGTAAAACAAATAAAGAAATTGTACTTAGCGCGTTCTTTTGTCGTTGTTGTTGTTGCTCTCTTTGGCGGCGTGGAGTGAAAATGAAGAAGGTTAGAATGAATATGAAGAGCCCTTACGTCCAGGTTAGCTTCTTGAAATTTCTTTTGTTACATTGCCACAAGGTCCATCAGCTAACCGCTCCCATACTGGACTGACCTTGACCGGTCACAGAATGTCCTTTGGTAGTGAATCTGGTCATGTGACCGGCTCCAGCGAGCATTTTCACTTCTAGGTGTGAAAAATGTCATGTACGAATTTTCCGTTTGCTGTCCGATTAGGATGCAGAATTTTGCTTTTCACGCTGACTTATGAAATTTTCTCTGGTCTGGGTTTTTCCAAAATGGTTTTAGTAGTTTTGATCCATTTTTGCGGGTGTGCAATTTATTTTGTGTGTTTTAGTTGACTGTTGGATGATATAGGATTTTTATCGTATAGTACAATAAATTGTCGTTCATTTTTTTTTTTAGAAAAATTAAATGATTTATTGTATAATGTGCAAAATATCCCCACTATTTTAAAAACAATATAGGAATTAAAATAATAAAATACTTAATTCAAAAATATGCAATATTGTTTTGTGCATATATATATATATATATATATATATATATATATATATATATATATATAAGAATCCAGTTTCCGGTTCGTCTTGCGTTGGCGAAAACAAACAAATCACAAGGACGAACGCTTTAAAAAGTTGGAATTTTACTCCAGGAAAAACTATTTTACGCATAGCCAATTACATTTTGCATGCTTAAGAGCAAGAAATCCTAATAATTTATTCTTCGCTTTAAAAAAAAAAGTTATGAAAAAATATTTTTTTCCATAATGTCTTATAAAATTAAATTAAATTAAAGAAAATACTAAACCGGAGTAGAAATGTGTATGTATTTTTCCGAACAAATCAGCTTATTCAAATTTAGATCAGTTTGTGGAATTGAACGAAACGTATAGTGTTTAAAAAATATAATATTCCTATTACTTGAGATACATATTTGAAAAAAAAAACAAAAAAAAAAAAAACACATTCAGTTAAAAAAGAAAAAAAAACAATCGTTCATGATAATGACTAAAGGAATATCAGAAAGCGCTCGGATACGCATAACTTTTGAGCAGTTTTTACTTACATTGTTTGTCGCCAGAAAAGAAAAATCTTGTACGAACACAAGAAAAAATTAAATTAAAAGATTAATCGCAGTAACTTGTTAGTCGTCTTTAACAAAACATGTATAAAAGAAGGATTCCTACAAGGATACACTAATATAGATCCTGAAGAGTGAATGTGTCCGTCTATAAAACTCTGGTGTCGAGATTTTGAAGGTAACTTTAATCAGCTGAGGGATAAATCTTTTATTTATTTATATATATATATATATATATATATAAAGAAAAAATAGGCAGACACGTTATTTCATGGTAAATCGGTAGTGTAGGCCTATTTCAGGCGAACCACCATCAGCTTCTGTCTTTATTGTACAGAAGATTTTACATGAAATAACGTGTTTGCCTATTTTTTCCTTATATATACTCTTAGAGTTATCCTACCACTGTATGTACAGGATACCCCTTTGGATTCTTCTATAGCTACACAACATGCTTACACACACACACACACACACACACACACACATATATATATATATATATATATATATATATATATATGTGTGTGTGTGTGTGTGTGTAATTATTTTGATTACTTGATTGATTACTTAGTTTCTGGTCATAAGGTTAGACCAGTGCACATTTATATTATAGAACTTTTGAATGCTTTCCATTTGTAAACGAGTTATTACACGACCTAGTTTTCTACAACGAGTGGTGTCTTCAGGCGATTTTTAATGACTGATTTTACCTTTTACCGTTTTTTTTAAGAACGCTCACGTAACGGTGTGTTTTTTTTAACTCTCACGTGGCAGGAAATTTTTGAACGCGCAATTTTTAAAATTACAAGGAATTATGGCGTTTTCATCTATGGTAGTATGAACCTAAGAGTTATATATATATATATATATATATATATATATATATATATATTAAATACCTCCATTCATTTTCGATGCTTAAGTATTAAATTGAATTTTTAAAAATAAAACGTTTTCTTGAAGCTTTTATTTTAACATTAATTGAAAGCTAAATGTTTAAATTTACTATTTCCAGTAAGCAAAATACTATGGTGAAATTCAACAAAAAAA
>JBBBDQ010001921.1:970000-1167500 GCA_037127315.1 Ascarosepion bandense | reverse complement strand
AACCAGATCACCAACAGCGGCTTGAAAATGTTAACTTAGCTATATCAGACATAATGATGGGACACACAGTGACACACGAATTCATGGCAGTTACATCGTTAATTGAAACTAGATTATAGATTTTTTTTCTGCTCGTAATGAATATAAGCATATCCTAAATCATGCTAGAATGAAGCAGCGTATAACATCTCGAAAGTTCGGTTCCAAAGATTACTGGCGGTTCTGCGAAAGTGTGCTGAACAGCAGAAAACCCTTGATCACGCCTGTATTCAATCAAGTGGAAGTCCTCACATCCACAACCGACAAGGTCGAGTGATTTACTCGTAAATTCTCGTCCAGTTCTGCATTTAACTCGTCTGGAGTACCCACAACCAATTTCTTACCTGGAACTGAGGCTGAACCGAGTAATATATATATATATATATATATATAACCCCCATCTCTGATAATTAACATAATTTCTAAGTTTGACTCTCATAAGGTAAGCGAAGGTGATGGAATTCCAGTAATCGTCCGAAAAAAAGAATGTGCCCCTGAGATAGCTCCAGTTCTCTACAAATTATATAACTATTGCTTCACTGCTTCCTGCTTGTTGGAAATCCTATTTAGTTCTTGTTTTGAAGGACTCTGGGAAGCCATCTGACTCCTCTGGTAACCACTCTATTAGCCTCTTACCTCTTTTTTCCAAGGTATTCAAGGCTGTTATCAATGCTGAAATAGACATCTCACAGCCTTCTTACTGATATACAATAGGACTTCCGATTCACCAGGTCTACCACTGATATGCTAACGGCCATCACTGAATATATATATATAATCATCATTTATCCATCACACCCAATGGCGCATAGGGCAGCAACTTTTTGTTGCTGTTTCTGTAACAAACTGTTTTTTTACGGGGCAGGGTTATTAGACCTGCGCCCAACCCGCCAAACCTGGAGGACCGGTGGACCATTCTTGGCCCTTACGTTTACAGCACCTGGTGTTCCCAAATGGTCCCCAATTTAAGTACTGACCAGGTTCGATGTTGCTTAACTTCGGTGATTGGACGGGAACCGGTGCATTCAACACGATATAGCCGTAGACTTTATTTATATATATATATATATATATATATATATATATATATATATATATATATATATATATATATATATATATATATATATATATATATATATATATATATATATATATATATATACACTCGAGCATTTGCTCTTGATATCATAGAATCATTTGGCAGATTTTGACATGCTGGCCTTCTGTGCAAGCTCCAGAGCTATGGTATTTCTGGACGATTGCTTGGTTTCATTCAATCATTGCTATCAAATTGTGTAGTGAAGGTTGTTTTGAACGGGCGAACTTCAAGAGCCTTTTATACGAACTCGGACGCCCCTAGAGGGTCTATTCTAGGTCCTACGCATTTTATTTTCATCCATAATCTTTCTGTTGTAATCAGTTCCCAAGTAGGTATCTATGCAGATGACACCACCATTTACTGCCGTCTCAATAAAAAATCTGACAAAGTAAACGTGGCTGCACCCCTTCAGAGGGGCCAACAATCTGTAATTGAATGAGGAAGGAAATGGCTCGTAAATTTTAATGCCACCAAAACAGAGCTGCTCTCCTTTAACTAACATGGAGAAACCTTTCTGTCTACCATCAACAATGGATGACGCTAGTCTCCTAGAGAGCAACACATTTCGCCTTACTGGCCTTATCCATTCAAGTGATCATCGAATCCATAGCTACATCTACTGCTAGGAAGGTTGGGTTACAGTGTCGGGCCAGGAAAGTTTTCTCATCAGAATCCATTTTGCACATTTATAAATCTACCATTCGGACGTGCATTGAATACTGCTGCCATATTTGATCGGGTGCTTCTGTTATTCATCTTGAGTTTCTCGACAAAATCCGAAAGAGAATCTGCAAGATAATCAATCCTGACTTAGCAGCCCGCCTTCAGTCACTTTCTCGCCGACGTGATGTGGCTTCCCTCTGTCTTTTCTACAAGTATGTTCTTGGTAGATTGGCATCTTTTACCGTCAAAATAGTTAAATGTAAGCTCCTCTTCTACTCTAACAGTTTCTTTTCTCAATCTTCCCGTTTGTGGAACTCCTTTCTTTTTTCTTGCTTCTCTGATAGCTACAATCTCCAAAAGTTTAAATGCAATGTCATTTTCCATCATCTATCTGCTTGATTCCCATCCATTTGTTATCTTTTCTTAGACATCCCCTGTACCTTTTTTTTCTCTCATTGTAACTCTTTTGCACACCAGTGGCGGTCTTTCCCCTGCCCTTCTTGCCTTCATTTTGTTACCAGAGTTTCAAATTATCGAAGCCTTCTTCCTTCATTATATAAACAAAACACTTCAACTGTCCCTGTAGAGCTTCCATTTTTTAAAGCCTTGTTTGTCACGTCTTGTTCATGGTATTCTCAGCATCCTTCTGTAGAACCAAATCTTTCACTTTAAATCTCCTCTTCATCAGTCAGTTAAGTGCCATACGTGATACACGCTTTGGGCGATCATGTCTCGAAAGAGACATGACTGACTAAGTAGAAGATTATCCCGCAGTAGGTTGCCATTGCTTTTTCTGGTAGACTGGTTGCTAGCCAATGCCATCGAAAACACAATCTGTCCTGTTATTTAACCCATAACTGGTAAGGGTATTTGTGCGTAAGTGAACGCCACAAACACAACTGGATTTCGAACTGCTCCCCGATTTGTTGTTCCGAGTCAATATCCGTTATCTATAGACTCCGAAACGGCCGAAACAATTTTCTTGAAAATGTACACAGTTGTACTATAAGCGTCTGCGAGTGTTCTTAGCTAGGTTTTGTTTCGAGGTACCCACGATAAATATCGAAAATCGATAATCGAAAATATCGGGTTATAGAAGGAATGGTCCTATTTTAATCAAATTTCGTACACTCCTATCGCCCGGTTCACACTCCACTCACGTCTATTGAACAGGTGAAGAGGCTCATCCCTTGTTTCCTGTTTAGGATGCGGTTTCCAATCTTCTCACTCCTATGTAGCCCCCTGCACATCAGTGGCTTTACCGATTTGCTCGGGGTGATATGTTTACAAAAAAACAAACAAAAAAACTCATAGACAAAGACATAAGAAACGATATTCAAAAGTTTCAAGGTTGCAGTTCTTACAGTAGTGCAGAAAATCGATTATATATATATATATATATATATATATATATATATATATATATATATACACGCAAGATGTTTGTGTGTGTGTCTGTTTATCAGCCTGTATGTCTGTATTTTTTCAGCCCTTTTATTTTAGCTTTTGCTTCAGGTTTGGCTCTAAGTAGATATAATTGTAGTTCTTAGTCTCAGCTATGATACCATTTACTCAGAGGACTTATTTAGCCTTCAAAATTCAGTTTGCGACGAAAAAAACTTATTTGATATCGATAGCAGGAAATCAAAATTTGACTTACATCCATTCATTTTTCTTTCAGTCTACGGTTTCGCTTTAACTGGAAACAAATATTGCTTTTTAGTCTTTCGTGCCAACGTCCAAAGAGTCTGAGCTCAAGGACCATGGATTAGTTTTAAAGCTTTCATTACACCCGAGCAACGCCGGGCTATACTGCTAGTAAACAAATATCTTCAACTGTCCTTATAGAATTTCCATTTTTTAAAGACTTGTTTCTCTCATGTCCTGTTCATGGTATTCTCAGTATCCTTCTGTAGAACCAAATCTTTTACTTTAAATCTTCTCTTCAGTCAGATAAGTGCCATACGTGATACACGTTTGGGCGATCATGTCTCGAAAGAGATATAAATGACTGAGCAGAAGATTGTCCTTCAGTAGGTTGCCATAGTTTTTTGTGGTAGAATGGTTGCCAGCCAAGGCTACAGAACCCAATCTATCCTGTTATTTAACTTATAGCTGGAGAGAGAAGAGATAGAATATATTACATTATTATATTAAGTAGTAATTAGTGGGGGATCAGTTTATTACTTCATAACAACAGAAAACCGATCCCTCACTTTATGTCTAGTAGAAATTTTAATCATGTTTCCAACTATGTCTCGAAAGAGATAAAACCGACTGAGCAGAAGATTATCCCTCAGTAGGTTGCCATAGCTTTTTGTGGTAGGCTGGTTGCCAGCCAAGGCTATGTAGTTTATATATGGATGTAGTTTATAGAAAGCTAGATGCGCAAGATTGTGTCCTAAACATTAACACTGTACAGATAAATCAATAATCATTTGATAATTACATTTGCTTTTAAAATATCGTAAGCTTACAATCATTTTTTGACTATCCAGGTAAACTATATTTTGATAAAACCGCTTTTGTCAAGTTGGCGTATTACAATCTTACAACCCCGACGTGCAGTTAGCCATGTGTAATCAGCCAGTTAAGTGCCATACATGATACACGCTTGGGTGATCATGTCTCGAAAGAGGCATGACTGACTGGGCAGAAGATTATCCCACAGTAGGTTGGCATTGCTTTCTGCAGTAGACTGGTTGCCAGCCAAGACTATAGAACCCAATCTGTCCTGTTATTTGACTCATAGCTGGAGGGAGAAGAGATAGATTATATTACATTATTATATTAATTATAATTAGTGAGGGATCAGTTTACTACTTCATAACAATAGAAAACTGATCCCCCACTTTATGCCCATTAGAAGCCTTAATCATATTTCCAACTATTATATTCAGTCAGTCAGTTAAGTGCCATACATGATACACGCTTGGGTGATCATGTCTCGAAAGAGACATGACTGACTGAGCGGAAGATTATCCCGCAGTAGGTTGCCATTGCTTTTTCTGGTAGACTGGTTGCCAGCCAAGGCTATAGAACCGAATCTGTCCTATTATTTAACCCCCAACTGGTAAGGGTATTTGTGCGTAAGTGAATGCCACAAATTCAACGAGATTTCGAACTCGGCTCCCCGATTTGTTGTTCCGAGTCGGTACCCACTGCACCACAACGCACATCCATTAAACAGTACGTCTATATATGTTTACTGGCCTGAATATTTAAGAAATCTTGTTGGGAAAATAGATATCTTTCCTCATAAGATTTCTCGAATATTCAGGCCGGTGAATATATACAAAAATAAACTATATAATTATAGACCAACAGACTACCCACTTAAATACGAGTATCCATATATATATATATATATATATATATATATATATATATACGCGTGTGTGTGCACTTGTCTATATGAGTGCATATGTAAAACTTTATGCATGTGTGAATATGCATGCATGTGATTATCTGTTTAGGGGTGCAAACGTGTAAATATATATATGCGAATATACATGTGTGCGCATGCCTGTGTACATACAGAGTTTTTGTAGCTTTTGTTTTACATATACATTTTTGTTTGCGCGCGTAGGTGTATGTGTGTGCACACAGGTGTGTTTGATATAAATTACAGTCTCGGTCAACCTTTTCCAAACGACTTTACTAAATTACAAATCCGTTCACGTGTATGACGAAAATTGTACGAACCCTAACTGCCCTCCGTCATACTTTGGAAAGATTGCAGTTTTAAGCCATTCTTTTACTGTAAAACAGTTGAAAAAGAGGGGACGAGAAGGAGTGCGTGGGGGTGGAGAATCGAAGACACACGATCACTAAAATTTCAATTTATTTTCGGTCTCCTCCGATGGACACACGGACAAACACAAATGGACGAAATCAGCGGATGGTCCGAAAAACACTTAATCCGCTAATTCTGTTTCGAACATTGAATTAGGCTCAGTAATGGACACGTATTAACTTGAAATTTCTCGACAGACTGGTGGCCCAGTCGGCGAAATTTTCACGGAAATTGTTTCAGCAATAACGGAGGAATACGTTTCAGAAAGCACTGACTGACCTATTAGTCAGTGATTGCACACTTTCATCTTGCCTACATTGATGTCGTCATCCGAATGAAGTGGTTGCCTTTCACAATATTTACCCAGTTCGCTCTCTGCCTTTGGGGAGATAGCCTGCCTGCTAACTGACGTAGTTAAATATTTCTGACCAATCGATGTCCGAGACCACGTAAAACGCTATGATTTTTCCCTAACTGGTCTTCTAGGCAATTAGAACTTCCGCATTTTGGAAGATGGGGGCTACACAATTTTCCCACACTACTAATTTCCAATATAGAAGTGTTTCTTTAACTATTCTTCATCAGCCTCTTTTTTTTTTCAGATCTATACGCATGTTTGGTTTGATTTATTTTGCTTTGTGGCATATCAACATCAATGAGTTCTTAATGCCGACATGATTTTTACAATAAATTTTATTAATAAAATATGCATTCTTTAAAGAAAGTTTGTAGATCAGGTTTCATCGACGTATTTTTTTTAAAGTGGGTTTTTTGTCGAGGGTCTAATGTATTGCTGGTTATAATTTTTCTTCAAAACATTACTAGTCAGTTAGGTGCCATACGTGATACACACTTTGGGCGATCATGTCTCAAACGAGACATGACTGACTGGGAAGAAGATTATCTTGCAGTAGGTTGCCATTGCTTTCTGCGGTAGATTGGTTTACAGCCAAGGCTATAGAACCCAATCTGTATTATTATTTAACCCATAATTGGAGAGAAGAAACGGATTAATACCTTTCCAAAGGGTATTTGTGAGTAAGTGAATGCGAGAAATTCAACTCGAATTCGAACTCGGCTCTCCGATTTGTCGTCCCGAGTCGATATCCACTGCACCACAATGCACATCCATATGTAACACTAAGATAAATTCCATAAATTTTTAAAAACCATGCTTATTACATGATTTTTAAAGCAGTCACACTGTCTCTATTTGGAATATTATGCTGCGCCAATATTACTTTTTTTAATGTCTGAGCGTCATATCGTTGTGGAATAAATAAGACACTCGAGTAATACAAATGAAGTAGGCTATAAATAAAAATAAACAACTCAAAGAGCAATTGGTGACAAAGTTCTAATAGTGTATATTCACTAGAGTATCACAGGAGTCAATCGAGGCATATTATAACTGTTAGTAGTGAGTTACAACAGTGGCAATATGGAGACGGAACACATAGAGTGGAGGGAAAAAATAAGACACTTCCAGTAACACAAGTGAACTAAGCAAGATGACTTAAAGAACTCAAATAGAATCAGAGATCTGAGAGAGTTCTGATAGAGTGTTCACTGCAGTATTATTAGAATCAAACCAACATTTCTTTTTATTGTGGAGTAATTAAGACATCTCTGATAAAACAAGATGCCTTAAATAAATAAAAAATCGAAGAGTCAGAGATTTGAGGGAGTGTTTATTATGTTAATGTTCGAATCAAACCAGTATTTCTTTTTATGGTGGAGTAAATAATACTACCAGGCCAGATTGAGGGGGAAAAAGAGACAGGGGAAAGCAACGGATAACATATTTGAAGGACCTAATCAAGTGGATAACCGAACGAGGATTGCACAGTGTAACAGGAGAAGGCGTGCTCAGAGCCACCAGAGATAGGAAAACATGGAAAGCCATGATCGGCCACGTCTTGAAGGGACAAAGAGGGCATGGAGAATCTGATACTAACAGACCAGATAAAGGGGAAAAGAGACAGGGGAAAGCAACGGATAACATATTTGAAGGACCTAATCAGGTGTATGACGGAACGAGGATTGCATGGTGTAACAGGAGAAGGCGTGCTATGAGCCACCAGAGATGGGAAAACATGGAAAGCCATGATCGGCCACGTCTTGAAGGGACAAAGAGGGCATGGAGAATCTGATACTAACAGACCAGATAGAGGGAAAAAGAAACAAGGGAAAGCAACGGATAACATATTTGAAGGACCTAATCAAGTGGATAACCGAACGAGGATTGCACGGTGTAACAGAAGAAGGCGTGCTCAGAGCCACCAGGGATAGGGAAACGTGGAAAGCCATGATCGCCTACGTCTTGAAGGGACAGGGCACATAGAAGAAGAAGAACATGAAATACCTTTTATAATTAACATTGCTCTATAAGATTTATTCTTCAATCTAGAATATATAAGGGGGACTGACTTCGGCACAAAATTTCCGAGAAAGAGTTGAAATGTAGTTAGTGCCTAACAAATACGACTTTGAAGTCAGATCAACTACTGTCGTCTCTTTTTGATGCACGGAAGATAGGACAGTCACTTTCTCACCGGTGCAATGTGGCTTCCCTGTGTCTCTTCTACAAATATTTTCTTCTGCTCCGATAAACTTAGCTCACTGGTACCTTCAATATATGAATTTACGAAAAGGAAATTAATAATGAGCATCAGAAAGAGACAGCTGAAGTTCCTAGGACACGCAATGAGGAAGGAGGGCTTGGAGAACCTGATACTAACAGGCTAGATAGAGGGAAAAATAAACAGGGGAAAGCAGCGGATAACATATTTGAAGGACCTGATCAGGTGGATGACGAAACGAGGATTCCATGGTGTAAAAGGAGAAGGCGTGCTCAGAACCACCACGGATAGGGAAACGTGGAAGGCTATGATCGCCTACGTCCTGAAGAGACAGGGCAGATAGAAGAAGAAGAAATAAGACAACCTCTGTAACACAAATGAACTAGGCAAGACGTCTTAAAGAACCCAAAAAAGTTTAGGGACAAAGTTCCGCCAGTTTTCTGTTGAACCCAGACAAGGCTCAACCGAAGGGTAGACAAGTTCCCGACCCTACCTTGTGCAAGGTCTACAGATTATTTTTGACCGAGCTTAAGGGCTCGGATATCCCACAAGAAAAATGGCCTTGTGCCACATTCAGCCTTTATGGGGAGGTCGATAAATACCAAGAGCTCTGACAGAGCTCATTCTCATCAGACTCTCAGCCTTCGGGCGGATAAGAAACCAGACGAGACTGTGCCTAACGACAGAGTCTCGTCTGGGGAAAATTAAACAAGAAACCTATCCTGCCTTAAGCAAGGTCTATGAGAAATTTTTGCCGAGTTTAAGAGCTCGGAATTCCCCCATTAAAACCGACCTTGTGTCATATCTGACCTCAGTGGGGAGATTTCTTGTAAATGCCCAGAGTTCTGATACGAAGGTTCGTTAGAGTACCTTTGAAGTTAGTCGAGATATAATATTATAATCATCTGTAACGAGTTATAACAGTGGTGACGAGGAATTGAAACTCATACAAAATAGGAAAATATACCTTTTTGCCCCAGCGCACATCACAGAGACGACGAGAAATTAGAACCATGTTAGAGTATTTTTTTTGTAAGTAAAAAAAAACCCAAAAAACAAAAAAAACAAAAAAAGATATTCTTAAATATGGAAGAATTATTAGCCCGATTATTTAAAATGCAGGAACAGCAAAAACAGCAGTTCTTGGACCTTTAGAAACAACAGCAAAAGTTAATGGAAAAACTAAGAAGAAAACGGAAAATTCTCCAATTTCTTTCACCTCTAATGAGATGCCAACTGCCATGGCTGAACTCATAATTCAGATGATGGAATTACCTTTTCTGCTTATTTTAGAAGATCCGAGCTAATTTACAGACAAAAATGTAGTGACTGGGAAGACGAGAACAACAAAACTATTTTTGAGAAAGTTAGCGCCTGTAGACCATGACAAATGCTGTACTACCAAGAAAACCATGAAAGAATTGCCTTGAAGAAACGGTAAATATTTGACTAAAATTTTAACGAGAGAAGTTTGTTTTTCAATATTTGTTGGAAGTGTATGCATCTGACAAAAAAAAACGTAGATTTTGTCATATATGCTGAAATTGTTAACAAGGAGTGTGAAAGATTCGCATTTAACGAGTTGAGTCTGGATACCTTTAAATGATTAATTTTTGTTCAAAGGTTAACGGCGGAAAAAAAAAGAAATACATGGTAGAATCCTAAGGAAACAGGAAAAGAATTTAAAAAAATACCACTACAAGAAATATCGAACGAATGTCAGAGAAACCTAAATCTGAGACGCAATACGGAGGAAATTGAAGGAAACGAATACGCATGTATGCAAGTCATAGAAAAATGTAGAAAAATAAAATTAATCCATTTTTCAGATATGGAAGGTTACATCTGCGAGACGATTGTCCCTTTAAGAATTTAAAGTGTAGAAAAATAGGATATCAAAAAGCACACTGCGGAACTAAAGCAAGGAAAAGGTGTCACAAAAAATTTTCTTACACAATGTTGAAACGGAAAAATAATTGCAAAAACAAAGATGTGTATGCAAGGCATGTCACTGCCACTACTGCGCAGGGTATACATAGAGTGGAGAAAAAATGATTAAATATAGGAAATGTCAGAGGGTGGGTGATAGGCGAGTAGGGATACCGAGAATGGTTAAATATAGGAAATGTCAGACGGTGGGTGATAGGCGAGTAGGGATACCGAGAATGGTTAAATATAGGAAATGTCAGACGGTGGGTGATAGGCGGGTAAGGATACCGAGAATGAGGGTTGGGTAGATGAGAGTGTTCTGAGAATAATTGGGAGTTAGTTTGATAGGAGGTGTCTATTGACCCTACATTTAAACACCTGGAGATTGTAGCTGTCAAGAAAGCAGACTTGTGGAAGGGAGTTCCACAGGCGGGAAGCGCGAGAAAAGAAGCTGTTGGAGTAGAATTTACGGTGACATCTTATCTGTTTAACTGTAAAAGGGTGGGACCTAGTTGCTAATCTAGAATCTCGTGTAAATTCGTGCTTAGGCGGCACCAGTGATCTAAGTTGATCGGAGCAGAAGCCATGAAAGTACTTGTAGAAGAGGCACAGGGAAGCCACATCACGCCGGTGAGAGAGTGGTTGCAGCCGGTCTGCCAAGTCAGTATCAACCACGTTACAGATCCTCCTTTGTATTTTGTCAAGAAGCCCAAGGAGAGCAGCAGGGGCACCCGACCAGATATGGCAGCAATATTCAATACACGGGCGGATAGTATATTTGTATATGTGCAGAATAGATTCAGGTGGGAAAAACTTCCGGGCCCTGCACAGAAAGTCGACTTTCATAGCGACAGATTTGGCAATGAATTCGATATAGTCATTCCATTTGAGGTCCGCCGAAAGTGTAAGGCCAAGGAGGCGTAGTATTTTACTCTCTGGGAGGCAAGCCTGTCCCATGCTAATGGGAGGTAGATTGTGATTGTCTATGGTGGTTAGTTGATAACAGCTTCGGTTTAGAAGCATTGAAATTGACTACTACGGGGTAAGGCGGCTCGCCTGCTTCGTGACCTCTTGTCCTTCGGCGTGGATGTGGCCGCGATCCAAGAAACTCACTTTGTTTGCGAAGTCGACTCGTGTGTGCTGTCTAGCGACTTTGTCGTTTATTCAGCATATGGGAGCCGGCAAGCCAGAGGTGTTTCTTTGCTGGTCAAGCGTACCCTGGACGCGAGGGTTGACCTTGTCCATGTCGGTGCCGAGGGCCGGCTGATCGTGGCCGATATTGCAGTGAAAAGCAAGTCGTTCCGGCTGATTGTGGTTTATGCGCCCAATGATCAAGGTGAGCGTGTCTCTTTCTTTCGGCTGTTGGAGCCCTTCATGGTGGATTCAACACGGCTAATCTTAGTTGGGGACTGGAATGCCATCCTAACCCCCAAATGGGATAGAGGAAGGGGCGCTAGCGGGAGGCGTGGTGATCGTAGCCTGGTTGATCTGATCGGCGAATTTGGTCTCGTCGATAGATACCGGGTCGATCATCCGGAAGGGAGCATGTGGACGTGGGCGCTTAATTGGCCTTCTACCCGGGTATCTGCGTACCTGGATAGGATGTTAGTGAGAGTGGCCGACATAGACTTCTTAGAATGTCCAACGTTCCACTGGTTAGGCTACACGGACCACAAACTCGTTTGTGCCCGTGTGGTGTTAGATTTTAGGCCTAGGTTGGCTGGTTATTGGAAGTTCAATCAGTCCTTACTGGACAGGCGGGACTTTCGTGACCAGCTGACAAGATTAGTTCAGCGGGCGTTAATTGGGCGAGTCATTGGGAGTAAGTGGTGGGTTAACCTTAAGGACACCATTAGGTCTTTCGCCACCCAATACAGCCAACGGCTCAACCTAGATAAGGCTGCGAAGGCAAAGACACTTAGAGCTAATTTCTCCCGGGCGGAGGCTGGTGGGGATCCCCTAGAAATAGCCGTAGCCAGGGAGGCCCTGGAGCGTTCGACTAGCGGGCGCTACATGGGCCAAGTAATTAGACATAAGTTAAGCAAGATGTCTTCCGAAGCTGTGAAAATGGGCGCAGAATTGCGCAAGGAAGAAATTCGCCGAGCCGGCGACCGGTACATTCGAGAGGTGCGCGACCCGGAGGGACATCTCCTTAGGTCCACCGACGACATGTGCGAGGCGTTCCGGCAGCATTTCGAACACCGTTTTACCAAGGAGCCTGGTCTCCGTGACGAGGAGTTTCGCAGCTATTTGGCTGACTTTCCCCGGCTTTTGCCGGCTGAAGCGGCTAGCTGCGAAGGGGAGATTACGGAGGACGAAATCTACGTGGCTTTGAAGAAGGTCGGCAGTGGCAAGTCGCCAGGTTTGGATGGTTTGCCCTATGAATTGTACTTGAGGATGTCGCACCTTTTTGTCCCGATCTTGGCTGTCGTGTTCAACCACTGGTTTCGGCAGGGGTCCATCCCCGGTCGGATTACCAGGGGCGTGATCACGCTGTTGAGAAAAGGCAAGAAGGTTGGGAGGGAACTAGATGATTACAGGCCCATAACTCTGCTAAACACAGAGTTAAAGATTTTGGCCAAGATCCTGACGAACCGCTTGCAGCTAGTTGCCGAGTCTCTGTTGGAACCGGATCAGACTTGTTCTGTGAAGGGACGAACAATTCAGAGCAACCTGCACTTGATTCGCACGATCATAGAGGGTGTAGAAGACGACGATGAGGCCGCGCTGATCAATTTGGATCAGTCCAAGGCAATTGATAGGATTGACCATGGCTACCTGGCTGCTGTCCTGCAGGCCGCCGGATTCAAACCCGACTTCAGCCGCTGGATTAGCCTTCTGTATCGCTCCCCCAAGGCTGTGGTACAGGTGAACGGGAAGCTGTCGGGCGCTTTTGCGCTGTCTAGGTCGGTCCGACAGGGTTGTCCACTGTCTTCTCTCCTTTACGTCCTGGCGTTGGAGCCCCTCCTTCGCCGGCTAAGGGACGAGACTGGCAGTCCGGTCCTGCGTGGAATTGCAGTCCCTGGTGGAGCTCGAGCCAGGGTTTCCGCGTACGCCGATGACGTAACGACCTTTGTGTCCTCCCGCAGGGACATAGAGGCGGTACAACAGGCGCTTGAACGGTACGAGAAGGTGACAGGGGCCAGAATTAACCGCGACAAGTCATCCGGCTTGCGGTTAGGCGCCTGGAAGGGTGTTTCCCTCCCGGGGCCCTTCAGCTGGACGGACGGGCCGGTCAAAATCCTCGGAATTTGGTTCGGTCCGGACTTACAGCTGGAAAAAAACTGGTCAGAAATACTGGCAAAGGTCGGCGCGTCGGTCAAGACTTGGCGTCGACGGAGTCTCTCCGTGAAGGGCTTGGCGGAGGTGTGTAATACATACCTCTTTCCCATGATCCTTTACCGGCTGTCAGTACTTCCCCTTTGTGACGATCATGAGAAGGCGCTCGAGCGTTTGCTATTCTCCTGTCTGTGGAGAGGACGCAAACACATGGTCGACAAAGGAGTCTGTTGCCTCCGTCCGTGTCAAGGGGGTCTGGGGATGCCACACTTGAGGAGCCATGTGCTCGCTTCGAGGTTGGCATTCCTCAGGCGCGCGTTGGAGGAAGATCGGTTGCTTGCGGGGGTAGTGAGGGACATGTTCCCTTGCCTTACTATCACTCCCCCGACCCTATGGCTGACCGTCAGGCCTTGGGTGCGACCGAAATTCCTGCTCGAATGTCTGGCGGCCTTGCAGGCCATTCCACGGTCCAGTGACCTTTCACAGCCTAGGAAAATCTTCTATCGGGGATTAGTGGAGGGCGCCGTGAAGGATAAGCTGTGGAGTAAGCTCGGCATGTCGAGAGTGGAGTACCGCTCTCATTGGTCTTGGGCGCCAGGTGCGGACTGGCTCAGCAACTCTGAGTTTTCTCTGACCTGGCGATTGGCTCGGAATGGTTTGTCTCTCAATGACAAGCGTTTCGCAATGGGCCTGGCGGATTTGCCAGATTGTGAGCGTTGCAACCTTGGAATTAAGGAGACGTCTGCGCACGCCTTCTTCCATTGTTCGCGCGTTCGCCCGTTGTGGGCGCGTGTCGGCGAGTTGACTGCTCGTATCGCGCCGCGGGAGCTCGTGCTCATTGATCGCGCATACGCTGTGGACAATGTGTTGCCCCCGTACTCTGGAGTGAAGCGGATGGTGTTTCTGTCGCTGCTGGCCTCGGCTAGAATGGTGATATGGACGACGCGACTGGAGGAAGTCTTGCGGGGCGGCCGTCTTTCGGATCAGGATCTAATCCGATATTTTGAGCACCAGCTCAAAATGAAGATTAGAACTGAACGGAAACGGCTGCACCCGACAGACTTTTGCGAAAGGTGGATACATGCAGCGAGCCTGGTTCGTGTGACCGGGGCTAGCCTTGATTTTCTTTTTTAGATCTGCTAATCACATCGGGGGGGATTCCTTTGGAACCCTTCCCGTGGTTAAGGTAGAAATTCTTTTGTGTACCTAGTTAATGTGAGTGAGTGGGTTGTCCCCGCCTGTCCCCGGCTCCACTGCTTTTGTTATGATCCAGTTCGAGATTCCCATTGTCCATCGTTATTTTGTCCCGTTTTTATTCTCGGCTGGGTCAGCCTTATATATTCTCCAGTCCAATTTATTTTGTACCCTGCTTCTCCATTCCCCTTAGAAAGAGAGCTACTTGATTTTGTCTTTTAAGGCAGAATACAGTGGCCTCTTTAATTACGAGGGTGTGTTTGGGTCTTACTAACATTATGTATAAATATTCATTTGAAATTGTTTTGTTTTGGGGATTTTTGTTTCTTCATACCCCCTTCCCTTCATATCATTTCATGTATAAATTTTTAAATCTATTTTTGTATTATATTTGTAAATAATCACAAATTTTTATGTACATTTGGGGCGTTTTGTAGGTCCCCGGTATGTTTCGCGGTATTTTGGTGCTTGATAAGTATGAGTGTTGATGGACAAATTATTATGGTGAATGAGAATCATTGTAACGTATGTATGGGTCGTGAATCTGATTAGCTAGGTATAGGATAGAGTTACTGAAGACCACCCCAAGTTTTGTTCCCCCTCCCATTTTTCGGCCTTGTGCCATAATTCTTTTAATTAAAGAATAAATAAAACTAGCCATTCCCCCCAGACTTTTGTTTGTGTGGTCAATGGCAAAGGATCAAAGTGTAGTATCTGTTCCATAGTGATACCTACTAGCACTTTGTTTCCTGGACAATTGTGTTCCAGCCTAAGTTTATTGCTCAGGCCCGCGCAAAAGTAGCGTGTAAACGCGAAACGCCGGAAGACAAGCGTCCGTGGTTCGGCCTCTTGGGAGGCATGGCCTCGGAAGGGCCTGGGGAAGTAGTTCCTCCCACCACGGCCTCGGTGGGAGGAAAGGAGGGTGACTGGCAACTACCACCACGGGAGTCACCCTCCGTAGCGTCCGTAGCAGCAGCAGCATCCCCCAAACCATCGACCTCGGGGTGGACAGGGGGAAAGATCGTCATGAAGGATGAAAATTTCTACGAGGAAATGAAAGAAAAATATGCGCAGTATATTAAGGGAACTGAGCTAGTCTCGGTTCCGGAACAACTAGCGCAAATTGAAGTGCGTATTATTACGCTTATAACAAAAGACATAAAGACGCACAAGCTGATAGGAGTATCCAGAGAAGTTTTTGAGGAGGCGATATCAGCTCTGAAACTAAATGCTAGGGCCGTGGCGAGGAAGAGCAATGCCATGTGGGACGTCCTGCTGGCATCAGCGGAGGAAGCCAAAAGACTAATTGGGGTAGTTCTGGAGACAAAAACGCTCCAACTCCACACTGAATATATGGGGACCAAAAAAAATCAAGGTTACCCTGCATGGCGTCCCCATGGACATTGCAGAGGACCACATAGGTGCCTTTATCGCCAATTATGGAAAGGTGGCCTGTGTTTCCTCGCTGCGGTCCAAAGCCGGTATCTTAACAGGCGACATGACCCTGCAGGTGACTATATCAAAGGAAAATATCTCTAAAATTCCTAACATCCTCACCTGCAGGGGTCGAGTAATATTTATTATTGTCGAGGGAAGGAAACCGTGCTGTTGGGTCTGCGGGGCAGCGGAACATGTTGCAAAGACCTGCCCCACCAAAAATCCTGCCCCAAAGGCCCAACCAGCCAAGCAGCAGCCGGAGGAGCAAGGAAAAGCAAAGCCAGCAACACCAGCACCGGCTCCAACAGTTAACAAGGACGGCGAGTGGCAGGTGGTGGGCAAGAAGAAGACAAAAACACCATCCCCGGCGAAGGTGCCGCCACCTGCCAAGACGCCGGCAAAGCTGAAGGTGACCCCGGTGAAGGAGACCCCGGTGAAGAGGTCGCCAGCCCAACCGGAAAGGGGTTCCCAAAAGGAAAAGAGCCCCTCGCCTAGTATGGAGATGGAAAGGGCAGCGTCTCTCAAACGTGGGAGAGACGAGGAAGCGGAGGAAGAACACGACAGCCCAAAGTCTCGGCGGAGAAGCAGGAGCAGAGAGAGAAGAGTGCGGAAGGAGAAATGTTCGTCTCTACCGGTGTCCCCCGTAAGACTGTCCTCTGCGGACAAGGCAAGAAGCCTTCCCGCATCCCCGCTTAAAGCTTCCCAGTCCCCAGTTTTTAAACTGACCCCCTTGGCAAAAGCTAGTGCCACAACTCCTACTCCCTCCCCTTCTCCTACTCCCACTCCCTCTCGGGCTAAGAAAAAAAATGCCCTCCCGCGTGGGGATGCCCTGATGAAAGTTCCGGAAAATATTTCAGAGGAGTGGTCTTCCCAGCGACGAAGGCTACTGAAGCCTCTTCTAAAATTGACCTCTGTGAAGGGTCTCTCTACGGAAGACCCGAGGAACTTTGCCCAGGCCCCAGGTGTCATCACCCTGGTTAGGAATACCGGGGGGAACCTGCGGGTCTGGGACCACATCGCAGAGGTCCAGAAACATTATACCAAATTAAATATGGTCAAAGAACATTCACCAGAGCTGAGAAAAATGGCTAAAAATTGTTCGGGGAGGTTCCCCGTTTTACTCCACCCCTGCTTATATAGGGTGGTAAAACTTATATATCCAACGGACGTCGGCGGTATTGTCCTAGACGGACGGATTACGTCCGATATAGGTACAGGGTCCCTAGGACAGTCCGTCGGGGTCCCATCCACCAGAGATTTTTTCCCCGTATGTGATTAGAGCCGTTGTTGCATGTTTTTCTTGTTCTCTTTTTCAGATCTAAGAAATGTCTATTAAGATAGCCAGTTTGAATGCGTATGGCCTGAGGGATCGGGGCAAGGCGGCTCGCCTGCTTCGTGACCTCTTGTCGTACGGCGTGGATGTGGCCGCGATCCAAGAGACTCACTTTGTTTGCGAAGTCGACTCGTGTGTGCTGTCTAGCGACTTTGTCGTTTATTCAGCATATGGGAGCCGGCGGGCCAGAGGTGTTTCTTTGCTGGTTAAGCGTACCCTGGACGCGAGGGTTGACCTTGTCCATGTCGGTGCCGAGGGCCGGCTGATCGTGGCCGATATTGCAGTGAAAAGCAAGTCGTTCCGGCTGATTGCGGTTTATGCGCCCAATGTTCAAGGTGAGCGTGTCTCTTTCTTTCGGCTGTTGGAGCCCTTCATGGTGCATTCAACACGGCTAATCTTAGTTGGGGACTGGAATGCCATCCTAACCCCCAAATGGGATAGAGGAAGGGGCGCTAGCGGGTGGAGTGGTGATCGTAGCCTGGTTGATCTGATCGGCGAATTTGGTCTCGTCGATAGATACCGGGTCGATCATCCGGAAGGGAGCATGTGGACGTGGACGCGTAGTTGGCCTTCTACCCGGGTATCAGCGTACCTGGATAGGATGTTAGTGAGAGAAGCCGACATAGACTTCTTAGAATGTCCAACGTTCCACTGGTTAGGCTACACGGACCACAAACTCGTTTGTGCCCGTGTGGTGTTAGACTTTAGGCCTAGGTTGGCTGGTTATTGGAAGTTCAATCAGTCCTTACTGGACAGGCGGGACTTTCGTGACCAGCTGACAAAACTAGTTCAGCGGGCGTTAATTGGGCGAGTCATTGGGAGTAAGTGGTGGGTTAGTCTTAAGGACTCCATTAGGTCTTTCGCCACCAAATATAGCCAGCGGCTCAACCTAGATAAGGCTGCGGAGGCAAAGACACTTAGAGCTAATTTCGCCCGGGCGGAGGCTGGTGGGGATCCCCTAGAGATAGCCTTAGCCAGGGAGGCCCTGGAGCGTTCGACTAGCGGGCGCTACATGGGCCAAGTAATTAGGGCTAAGTTAAGCAAGATGTCTTCCGAAGCTGTGAAAATGGGCGCGGAACTGCGCAAGGAAGAAATTCGCCGAGCCGGCGACCGGTACATTCGAGAGGTACGCGACCCGGAGGGACATCTCCTTAGGTCGACCGACGACATGTGCGAGGCGTTCCGGCAGCATTTCGAACACCGATTTACCAAGGAGCCTGGTCTCCGTGACGAGGAGTTTCGCAGCTATTTGGCTGACTTTCCCCGGCTTTTGCCGGCTGAAGCGGCTAGCTGCGAAGGGGAGATTACGGAGGACGAAATCTACGTGGCTTTGAAGAAGGTCGGCAGTGGCAAGTCGCCAGGTTTGGATGGTTTGCCCTATGAATTGTACTTGAGGATGTCGCACCTTTTTGTCCCGCTCTTGGCTGTCGTGTTCAATCACTGGTTTCGGCAGGGGTCCATCCCCGGTCGGATCACCAGGGGCGTGATCACGCTGTTGAGAAAAGGCAAGAAGGTTGGGAGGGAACTAGATGATTACAGGCCCATAACTCTGCTAAACACAGAGTTAAAGATTTTGGCCAAGATCCTGACGAATCGCTTGCAGCTAGTTGCCGAGTCTCTGTTGGAACCGGATCAGACTTGCTCTGTGAAGGGACGAACAATTCAGAGCAACCTGCACTTGATTCGCACGATCCTAGAGGGTGTAGAAGACGACGATGAGGCCGCGCTGATCAATTTAGATCAGTCCAAGGCATTTGATAGGATTGACCATGGCTACCTGGCTGCTGTCCTGCAGGCCGCCGGATTCAAACCCGACTTCAGCCGCTGGATTAGCCTTCTGTATCGCTCCCCCCAGGCTGTGGTACAGGTGAACGGGAAGCTGTCGGGCGCTTTCGCGCTGTCTAGGTCGGTCCGACAGGGTTGTCCACTGTCGTCTCTCCTTTACGTCCTGGCGTTGGAGCCCCTTCTTCGCCGGCTAAGGGACGAGACTGGCAGTCCGGTCCTGCGTGGAATTGCTGTCCCTGGTGGAGCTCGAGCCAGGGTTTCCGCGTACGCCGATGACGTAACGACCTTTGTGTCCTCCCGCAGGGACATAGAGGCGGTACAACAGGCGCTTGAACGGTACGAGAAGGTGACAGGGGCCAGAATTAACCGCGACAAGTCATCCGGCTTGCGGTTAGGTGCCTGGAAGGGTGTTTCCCTCCCGGGGCCCTTCAGCTGGACGGACGGGCCGGTCAAAATCCTCGGAATTTGGTTCGGTCCGGACTTACAGCTGGAGAAAAACTGGTCAGAAATACTGGCAAAGGTCGGCGCGTCGGTCAAGACTTGGCGTCGACGGAGTCTCTCCGTGAAGGGCTTGGCGGAGGTGTGTAACACATACCTCTTTCCCATGATCCTTTACCGGCTGTCAGTACTTCCCCTTTGTGACGATCATGAGAAGGCGCTCGAGCGTTTGCTATTCTCCTGTCTGTGGAGAGGACGCAAACACATGGTCGACAAAGGAGTCTGTTGCCTCCGTCCGTGTCAAGGGGGTCTGGGGATGCCACACTTGAGGAGCCATGTGCTCGCTTCGAGGTTGGCATTCCTCAGGCGCGCGTTGGAGGAAGATCGGTTGCTTGCGGGGGTAGTGAGGGACATGTTCCCTTGCCTTACCATCACTCCCCCGACCCTATGGCTGACCGTCAGGCCTTGGGTGCGACCGAAATTCCTGCTCGAATGTCTGGCGGCCTTGCAGGCCATTCCACGGTCCAGTGACCTTTCACAGCCTAGGAAAATCTTCTATCGGGGATTAGTGGAGGGCGCCGTGAAGGATAAGCTGTGGAGTAAGCTCGGCATGTCGAGAGTGGAGTACCGCTCTCATTGGTCTTGGGCGCCAGGTGCGGACTGGCTCAGCAACTCTGAGTTTTCTCTGACCTGGCGATTGGCTCGGAATGGTTTGTCTCTCAATGACAAGCGTTTCGCAATGGGCCTGGCGGATTTGCCAGATTGTGAGCGTTGCAACCTTGGAATTAAGGAGACGTCTGCGCACGCCTTCTTCCATTGTTCGCGCGTTCGCCCGTTGTGGGCGCGTGTCGGCGAGTTGACTGCTCGTATCGCGCCGCGGGAGCTCGTGCTCATTGATCGCGCATACGCTGTGGACAATGTGTTGCCCCCGTACTCTGGAGTGAAGCGGATGGTGTTTCTGTCGCTGCTGGCCTCGGCTAGAATGGTGATATGGACGACGCGACTGGAGGAAGTCTTGCGGGGCGGCCGTCTTTCGGATCAGGATCTAATCCGATATTTTGAGCACCAGCTCAAAATGAAGATTAGAACTGAACGGAAACGGCTGCACCCGACAGACTTTTGCGAAAGGTGGATACATGCAGCGAGCCTGGTTCGTGTGACCGGGGCTAGCCTTGATTTTCTTTTTTAGATCTGCTAATCACATCGGGGGGGATTCCTTTGGAACCCTTCCCGTGGTTAAGGTAGAAATTCTTTTGTTTACCTAGTTAATGTGAGTGAATGTGTTTGTCCTAGCCTGTTCCCGGCTCCATTGCTTTTGTTATGATCCAGTCCGAGATCCCCAGTGTCCATTTTTACTTTGTCCCGTTTTACTCTCGGCTGGGTCAGCCTTATATATTCTCCAGTCCAATTTATTTTCTACCCGGTGCCTCCATTCCCCTTAGAAAGAGAGCGGCTTGATTTTGTCTCTTCAGGCAGAATACAGTGGCCTCTTTAATTACGAGGGTGTGTTTGGGTCTTACTAACACTCTGTATATGTTATTCATTTGAAATTGTTTTTGTTTTGGGGATTTTTGTTTCTTCATACCCCCTTCCCTTCATATCATTTCATGTACAAATTTTTAAATCTATTTTTGTATTATATTTGTAAATAGTCACAAATTTTTATGTACATTTGGGGCGTTTTGTAGGTCCCCGGTATGTTTCGCGGTATTTTGGTGCTTGATAAGTATGAGTGTTGATGGACAAATTCTTATGGTGAATGAGAATCATTGTAACGTATGTATGGGTCGCGAATCTGATTAGCTAGGTATAGGATAGAGTTACTGAAGACCACCCCAAGTTTTGTTCCCCCTCCCATTTCTCGGCCTTGTGCCATAATTCTTTGTAATTAAAGAATAAATAAAACTAGCCATTCCCCCCAGACTTTTGTTTGTGTGGTCAATGGCAAAGGATCAAAGTGTAGTATCTGTTCCATAGTGATACCTACTAGCACTTTGTTTCCTGGACAATTGTGTTCCAGCCTAAGTTCATTGCTCAGGCCCGCGCAAAAGTAGCGTGTAAACGCGAAACGCCGGAAGACAAGCGTCCGTGGTTCGGCCTCTTGGGAGGCATGGCCTCGGAAGGGCCTGGGGAAGTAGTTCCTCCCACCACGGCCTCGGTGGGAGGAAAGGAGGGGGATTGGGCTTTGCCGCCACGAATCAATCCCCCTTCAGTTCCAGCAGCTGGTTTACCAGCATCAGCAGCAGTGCTACCAGCACCGGGATCACCAAAACCCTCGACCTCTGGATGGACAGGGGGTAAGATGATAATGAAGGGCGAAGATTTCTATGACGAAATGAAAGTCAAGTACGCTCAATACATTAAAGGAACTGAGCTAGTCTCAGTTCCAGAACAGCTTGCACAGATAGAAGTGCGTATTATTACGCTGATAACTAAAGACATCAAGTCACATAAGATGGTAGGAGTAACCAGAGACGCATTTGAGGAGGCAATTGCAGCTCTGAAGTTGAATGCGAGGGCCGTGGCGAGGAAGAGCAATGCCATGTGGGACGTCCTGCTGGCTTCAGCAGAGGAAGCCAAAAGATTAATTGGGGTAGTCCTAGAGACTAAAACGCTCCAACTGCACACGGAATATATGGGGACCAGGAAGATCAAGGTTACCCTGCATGGCGTCCCCATGGACATTGCAGAGGACCACATAGGTGCCTTTTTCGCCAATTATGGAAAGGTGGCCTGTGTTTCCTCGCTGCGGTCCAAGGCCAGAATCTTAACAGGCGACATGACCCTGCAGTTGACCATATCGAAGGAAAATATCGAAAAAATTCCTAACATCCTTACCTGCAGGGGTCGCGTAATATTCATTATTGTTGAAGGAAGAAAACCGTGCTGTTGGGTCTGCGGGGCGGCGGAACATGTAGCAAAAACCTGCCCCACCAAGAATCCTGCCCCAAAGGCCCAACCAGCCAAGCAGCTACAGCAGGAGCAAGGAAAACCTAAGACGGCATCACCAGCACCGGCTCCAGCTGCCAACAAGGACGGCGAGTGGCAGGTGGTAGGCAGGAAGAAGAATAAAACACCATCCCCGGCGAAGGTGCCGCCACCTGCCAAAACGCCGGCTAAGATGAAGGAGACCCCGGTGAAGGAGACCCCGGTGAAGAGGTCTCCAGTCCAACCGGAAAGGGGTTCCCAAAAGGAAAAGAGCCCCTCGCCTAGTATGGAGATGGAGGTGGAAAGGGCAGCGTCTCTCAAACGTGGGAGAGACGAGGAAGCGGAGGAAGAACACGACAGCCCAAAGTCTCGGCGGAGAAGCAGGAGCAGAGAGAGAAAAGTGCACAAAGAGAAATGCTCGTCTCTACCGGTGTCCCCCGTAAGAAGGACTTATGCGGACAAGGCAAGAAGCCTTCCCGCTTCCCCGCGTAAAGCTTCCCAGTCCCCAGTTTTTAAACTGACCCCCCTGGCTAAATCTAGCGCATCAACTCCCACTCCCTCCCCTTCTCCTACTCCCACTCCCTCTAGGGCTAAGAAAAAAAATGCCCTCCCTCGTGGGGACGCCCTGATGAAAGTACAGGACAATATTTCGGAGGAGTGGTCTTCGCAGCGACGAAGGCTACTGAAGCCTCTTTTAAAATTGACCTCTGTGAAGGGTCTCTCTACGGAAGACCCGAGGAACTTTGCCCAGGCCCCAGGTGTCATCCCCCTGGTTAGGAATACCGGGGGGAACCTGCGGGTCTGGGACCATATCGCAGAGGTCCAGAAGCAGTATCCGAAACTTAATATGGTTAAAGAACAGTCACCTGAATTGAGGAAAATGGCTAAGAATTGTTCGGGGAGGTTCCCCGTTTTGCTCCACCCCTGTTTATATAGGATGGTAAAACTTATTTATCCAACGGACGTCGGCGGTATTGTCCTAGACGGACGGATTACGTCCGATATAGGTACAGGGTCCCTAGGACAGTCCGTCGGGGTCCCATCCACCAGAGATTTTTTCCCCGTATGTGATTAGAGCCGTTGTTGCATGTTTTTCTTGTTCTCTTTTTCAGGTCTAAGAAATGTCTATTAAGATAGCCAGTTTGAATGCGTATGGCCTGAGGGATCGGGGCAAGGCGGCTCGCCTGCTTCGTGACCTCTTGTCGTACGGCGTGGATGTGGCCGCGATCCAAGAGACTCACTTTGTTTGCGAAGTCGACTCGTGTGTGCTGTCTAGCGACTTTGTCGTTTATTCAGCATATGGGAGCCGGCGGGCCAGAGGTGTTTCTTTGCTGGTTAAGCGTACCCTGGACGCGAGGGTTGACCTTGTCCATGTCGGTGCCGAGGGCCGGCTGATCGTGGCCGATATTGCAGTGAAAAGCAAGTCGTTCCGGCTGATTGCGGTTTATGCGCCCAATGTTCAAGGTGAGCGTGTCTCTTTCTTTCGGCTGTTGGAGCCCTTCATGGTGCATTCAACACGGCTAATCTTAGTTGGGGACTGGAATGCCATCCTAACCCCCAAATGGGATAGAGGGAGGGGCGCTAGCGGGTGGAGTGGTGATCGTAGCCTGGTCAATCTGGTCGGCGATTTTGGCCTCGTCGATAGATACCGGGTCGATCATCCGGATGGGAGCATGTGGACGTGGACGCGTAGTTGGCCTTCTACCCGGGTATCAGCGTACCTGGATAGGATGTTAGTGAGAGAAGCCGACATAGACTTCTTAGAATGTCCAACGTTCCACTGGTTAGGCTACACGGACCACAAACTCGTTTGTGCCCGTGTGGTGTTAGATTTTAGGCCTAGGTTGGCTGGTTATTGGAAGTTCAATCAGTCCTTACTGGACAGGCGGGACTTTCGTGAACAGCTGACAAGACTAGTTCAGCGGGCGTTAATTGGGCGAGTCATTGGGAGTAAGTGGTGGGTTAGTCTTAAGGACTCCATTAGGTCTTTCGCCACCAAATATAGCCAACGGCTCAACCTAGACAAGGCTGCGGAGGCAAAGACACTTAGAGCTAATTTCGCCCGGGCGGAGGCTGGTGGGGATCCCCTAGAGATAGCCTTAGCCAGGGAGGCCCTGGAGCGTTCGACTAGCGGGCGCTACATGGGCCAGGTAATTAGGGCTAAGTTAAGCAAGATGTCTTCCGAAGCTGTGAAAATGGGCGCGGAACTGCGCAAGGAAGAAATTCGCCGAGCCGGCGACCGGTACATTCGAGAGGTGCGCGACCCGGAGGGACATCTCCTTAGGTCCACTGACGACATGTGCGGGGCTTTCCGGCAGCATTTCGAACGCCGTTTTACCAAGGAGCCTGGTCTCCGTGACGAGGAGTTTCGCAGCTATTTGGCTGACTTTCCCCGGCTTTTGCCGGCTGAAGCGGCTAGCTGCGAAGGGGAGATTACGGAGGACGAAATCTACGCGGCTTTGAAGAAGGTCGGCAGTGGCAAGTCGCCAGGTTTGGATGGTTTGCCCTATGAATTGTACTTGAGGATGTCGCACCTTTTTGTCCCGCTCTTGGCGGTCGTGTTCAACCACTGGTTTCGGCAGGGGTCCATCCCCGGTCGGATCACCAGGGGCGTGATCACGCTGTTGAGAAAAGGCAAGAAAGTTGGGAGGGAACTAGACGATTACAGGCCCATAACTCTGCTAAACACAGAGTTAAAGATTTTGGCCAAGATCCTGACGAACCGCTTGCAGCTAGTTGCCGAGTCTCTGTTGGAACCGGATCAGACTTGTTCTGTGAAGGGACGAACAATTCAGAGCAACCTGCACTTGATTCGCACGATCGTAGAGGGTGTAGAAGACGACGATGAGGCCGCGCTGATCAATTTGGATCAGTCCAAGGCATTTGATAGGATTGACCATGGCTACCTGGCTGCTGTCCTGCAGGCCGCCGGATTCAAACCCGACTTCAGCCGCTGGATTAGCCTTCTGTATCGCTCCCCCCAGGCTGTGGTACAGGTGAACGGGAAGCTGTCGGGCGCTTTCGCGCTGTCTAGGTCGGTCCGACAGGGTTGTCCACTGTCGTCTCTCCTTTACGTCCTGGCGTTGGAGCCCCTCCTTCGCCGGCTAAGGGACGAGACTGGCAGTCCGGTCCTGCGTGGAATTGCTGTCCCTGGTGGAGCTCGAGCCAGGGTTTCCGCGTACGCCGATGACGTAACGACCTTTGTGTCCTCCCGCAGGGACATAGAGGCGGTACAACAGGCGCTTGAACGGTACGAGAAGGTGACAGGGGCCAGAATTAACCGCGACAAGTCATCCGGCTTGCGGTTAGGTGCCTGGAAGGGTGTTTCCCTCCCGGGGCCCTTCAGCTGGACGGACGGGCCGGTCAAAATCCTCGGAATTTGGTTCGGTCCGGACTTACAGCTGGAGAAAAACTGGTCAGAAATACTGGCAAAGGTCGGCGCGTCGGTCAAGACTTGGCGTCGACGGAGTCTCTCCGTGAAGGGCTTGGCGGAGGTGTGTAACACATACCTCTTTCCCATGATCCTTTACCGGCTGTCAGTACTTCCCCTTTGTGACGATCATGAGAAGGCGCTCGAGCGTTTGCTATTCTCCTGTCTGTGGAGAGGACGCAAACACATGGTCGACAAAGGAGTCTGTTGCCTCCGTCCGTGTCAAGGGGGTCTGGGGATGCCACACTTGAGGAGCCATGTGCTCGCTTCGAGGTTGGCATTCCTCAGGCGCGCGTTGGAGGAAGATCGGTTGCTTGCGGGGGTAGTGAGGGACATGTTCCCTTGCCTTACCATCACTCCCCCGACCCTATGGCTGACCGTCAGGCCTTGGGTGCGACCGAAATTCCTGCTCGAATGTCTGGCGGCCTTGCAGGCCATTCCACGGTCCAGTGACCTTTCACAGCCTAGGAAAATCTTCTATCGGGGATTAGTGGAGGGCGCCGTGAAGGATAAGCTGTGGAGTAAGCTCGGCATGTCGAGAGTGGAGTACCGCTCTCATTGGTCTTGGGCGCCAGGTGCGGACTGGCTCAGCAACTCTGAGTTTTCTCTGACCTGGCGATTGGCTCGGAATGGTTTGTCTCTCAATGACAAGCGTTTCGCAATGGGCCTGGCGGATTTGCCAGATTGTGAGCGTTGCAACCTTGGAATTAAGGAGACGTCTGCGCACGCCTTCTTCCATTGTTCGCGCGTTCGCCCGTTGTGGGCGCGTGTCGGCGAGTTGACTGCTCGTATCGCGCCGCGGGAGCTCGTGCTCATTGATCGCGCATACGCTGTGGACAATGTGTTGCCCCCGTACTCTGGAGTGAAGCGGATGGTGTTTCTGTCGCTGCTGGCCTCGGCTAGAATGGTGATATGGACGACGCGACTGGAGGAAGTCTTGCGGGGCGGCCGTCTTTCGGATCAGGATCTAATCCGATATTTTGAGCACCAGCTCAAAATGAAGATTAGAACTGAACGGAAACGGCTGCACCCGACAGACTTTGGCGAAAGGTGGATACATGCAGCGAGCCTGGTTCGTGTGACCGGGGCTAGCCTTGATTTTCTTTTTTAGATCTGCTAATCACATCGGGGGGGATTCCTTTGGAACCCTTCCCGTGGTTAAGGTAGAAATTCTTTTGTGTACCTAGTTAATGTGAGTGTATGGGTTGTCCTAGCCTGTTCCCGGCTCCAATGCTTTTGTTATGATCCAGTTCGAGATCCCCTTTGTCCTTCGTTATTTTGTCCCGTTTCATTCTCGGCTGGGTCAGCCTTATATATTCTCCAGTCCAATTTATTTTTGTTCCCTGCTGCTCCATTCCCCTTAGAAAGAGTGCTTCTTGATTTTGTCTTTTAAGACAGAATACAGCGGCCTCTTTAATTATGTGGGTGTGGTTGGGTCTTACTAACACCATGTATATGATGTTCTTTTGAAATTGTTTTTATTTTGGGGATTTTTTGTTTCTTCATACCCCTTCCCATCATAGCATTTCATGTACAAATTTTTAAAGTTATTTTTGTATTATATTTGTAAATAGTCACAAATTTTTATGTACATTTGGGGCGTTTTTTAGGTCCCCGGTATGCTTCGCGGTATTTTGGTGCTTGATAAGTATGAGTGTTGATGGACAAATTCTTATGGTGAATGAGAATCATTGTAACGTATGTATGGGTCGTGAATCTGATTAGCTAGGTATAGGATAGAGTTACTGAAGACCACCCCAAGTTTTGTTCCCCCTCCCATTTTTCGGCCTTGTGCCATAATTCTTTGTAATTAAAGAATCTAATAAAACTAGCCATTTCCTACCCCAGGCCACTATGGATTGGAGGTCCTTTTTAAGCTCGGCAGCGAGGTTCGCTTTGTCGCCCACACCTGGTTTTTGATCGATGCGAGAGTATATTGTTGTGTCATCGGCGTACATGCCTACTTGGGATCTAATGGCGTCGGGGATATCATTAATGTAGACCAGAAAGAGCGTGGGACCTAGGATAGAACCTTGAGGGACGCCTGCGTTCTTATGGTAGTTTTGGGAGGCATGCCCATTTAATACTACCTTCAATATGCGGTTAGAGAGGAATGACTGGATGAGGTCAAACAGATGTCCAGTTATCCCGTGGCTCCGCAGTTTTCACAAGAGGCCAGCGTGCAAGACCCTGTCGAACGCTTTGGAGATATCCAAGGTAAAGGTTCTGGCTTCGCCATTCTTGTCAAGTGCCCGGTATATGTATTCGGTAATGGTCGTTAGCATATCAGCAGTAGACCTGGTGAAGCGAAACCCGTACTGTTTGTCAGAGAGAAGCCTGTGGGCCGTGAGATGCTGAATCACCTCGGTGTTGATAATGGCTTCGAAAACTTTGCCAAAGATCGAAAGGAGACTAATAGGACGGTAATTGGTGGGGTCTGAGGGTTCGCCAGAATTCTTAAATATAGGAACTACACAGGAGGACTTCCAACAGGTAGGAAAACAGGAAGCAAATAGGCAGAGGTTATAGAGTTTCGAGAGGACAGAGGAGAGTTCTGGGGCACATTTCTTCAGTACTATGATTGGGATTCCGTCACCGCCGCTCGCTTTGTGTGGGTCAAGTTGTGCAATTATCTTGGCGACCAGCGAGGGTGTAATGTGGACGTTATTTAGCTGAGCCTTAGTTCTGGGTGGAAAGTCGGGTGTAGGTCTTCCTAACGAGTCCAGTGTCGAATTGGTGGAGAATTTACGGGCAAAGCATTCAGCCTTGTCGGCTGGGGAGGTGAGAACTTCAAATTCATTGATTAGTGGGGGTATTGAAGTCTTGCTCTTGTTGAGCACGCTTTTGCAGAGTCGCCAGTATTCTTTGGAGCCAAACTTAGAGGATGCTATGCGATGCCTCATTCTGGTAGCAAACGCCCTCTTAGCTTCGTTCAGTACTTTTTTACACTTGTTCCGTGCTGAGGCGAAAAGGCGCCTGTTTTGGTTCGACGAGCAGCTTCGATAGAACCGGAAGAAATGATTCCGGTGGGCAATGGCGGCCGAGCAAGCGGTTGAGAACCAGAGGGACGAATTTGATTTTAGCTGGAATTTCCTGGCCGGGATAAAAGCATCGATGCCAGCCTTAACCCAAGAGGAGACCTCGGACGCACAGACTTCGATAGGAAGATCGAAGACGTTGTTCCAGGGGACGTCGCAGACGAAGTCTCGGAACGAGTCTCAGTTTGCTCTCTGGTAGCAGTATGATATTTTGCTGGTCTGGTTTTCTTGGGTAGAGTTAGCGCGGATTGAGATGTTGACGGAAACTACGGCGTGGTCAGAGTTTCCGAGGGGACAGAGCTGCCTGGTAGTGCAGGAGTCTGGAATGGAAGTAAAGCAAAGGTCGAGTAAAGAGTCCCTTCCGTTAGGGTTATTAGAGAAACGCGTGGGGAAGTCCACCACTTGCGTCCACCACTATTAAAGTTACTGCGAAGACCTCGTATGTCTGTGAAGTAAACGCAGATAGGTTTGGGCGATTTATGACTAGCTGGTTTAGTCTTGAGTTTCCTTTGTTTAATTTCATGGTGGTTTAGTTGTGGATAGAGAGAGGTCTACAGTAAGGTCGGATGGTCATTAATTGCAGTAGGTGAAGGATGGTGAATGGCGCCGCCTGCAGCATAATGTGGCCTCGGGGTTGCCCATCGGAAATTCATGTAGGGACGCCCGTCCATGCGCGAAATGGCACTACAGGAACCCCGATATTATTCAACTGTTGATCAGAGCAGCCTCTCAAGACGCTACGCAAGAGTTCGGGCTCCTAACTACCAGTCGGAAGTCTCAACCAGGAAACTGCCAACCCGGTACACTCAGAATGAAGAGACGTTGCCGCCATACTCATCAACTGCAAAAAGCTTCCAGCCGAACCGACATCAAGGCCGAAAAAGATATGAACCGGGAACCCCTTCCTAAACAAGAAACAAGGCGATCATCTCTACTCCTGTCCAAAAGAAGGGGGTGGAGTGTGAGACCGGGCAATAATAGGTACTATCTACTCCAATTAAAAAAAAAATAAGAGTGACTGAAGTTTACTAAATTTGGACTTTATCAAATTTAGTTTCAAATTATACAATCAAAAACAATTTACACAATCATAGTCGCAGTGCATTACAAGAGTGACTAATATAGAACTTAGGTTAGTAACAAAACAAAACAAGAACAAAATAAAAATTATAGAAAAAAAAGATAAGAACCAAAAAAGAATAATTTTTAAAAAATTCAAAAAATACAGCAAAATAAGATCAATCAGCCTAGCTAAGACTTACCAGTTGCAGGCTGACTGACAGAAAAAAGTTAAGAAAATTTCAAAAATTATCTTCATTTTGTTTTCCCCGTTCAGTTCTGGTAAGTTTAAGCTGCCTCTAAGTAAGCAGTAGCAGAGAGTAGTGTGAGGGCAGAATACACTGGAGTTGAAGGGGGGGGGGGACACCTGAAAGCCATGTGTCCAGTTAGCAAGGGAGGAAGAGAGAACAAAAAAAAAAACAAACATGGCCGGTCTTAGAATTCCTACATATAACCAAAACCCTAACCCTAATATACCAAACCGAAATTTGATAATTAAAACAATTTACACAATCATAGTCGCAGTGCATTACAAGAGCGACAAGTAGAGAACTTAGGTTAGTAACAAAACAGGAACAAAAATTAGGCCAAAAAAATTTTTAAAAAATACAGCAAAATAAGATCAATCAGACTAGCTAAAACTTACCAGTTGCAGGCTGACTGACAGTAAAAAGGTTAAGAAAATTTCGAAAATTTTCTTCATTTTGTTTTTCCCACTCAGATAATTCTGGATAGTTTAAGATGTCCTTAAGTAAGCAGTAACAGGGAGTAGTGTGAGGGTAGAAAACATTGAGGTGAGAGGAGGGGGGTGGAGAAACACCTCGACGGATGTGGGTGTAAAAATACAACAAAACACTGGCAATGGGTAAATTTTCGTTTTAGGTCCCGAAGGCTCCCCCCCCCACTTCAAATTTATCCAAAATAACATTGTTTCTGTGCAGATATATATGCTGAACTCAAATCAACAATGAAATGTCAATACCTACCTCTTATCCACTTCACGCCAGTTCTTTCTACAACACCCAGTATATGTTGAGCTTTTCTTTTCTCTCCACCTTACAAACTGCCTTCACACCTGTTGTAACTGGTTCGTTTTTCTCTACACTCCGCCTGTCTAAACTTTTACTCTTATGTAGCCCCTTGCGCATTAGTGGCGGTACCACCTTGCTTGGGGTGAAACGATTAATATATATATATATATATTCTTATTTGGAACTGACTGGATAGAATTCGAGTTATGGGAATTACCTATAAATGTTTATTGTAAAAAATGCAAATGGGCAATTTTTTTTAATCGTATCACCCCAAGCAAAGAGGTACTGCTACTGATGCACAGGGGGGTTACATAAGAGTAAAAGTTTTGGTAGGGGAGAGTAAAGAGAAAAACGAGACAGTTACAGGGGGAGTCAGAGAAAGGACAAGAGGAGGATGGGAACACAGGTGTGAAGATAGTTGCAAAGGTAGAGAGAAAGGAAAAGAATAAGATTTACAGGGTGATGTAGAAAGAACTAGAGCCAAAAGGGTAAGAGATGGATATTGACATATCATTTAAATTCCTGGAGGTTATAGCCGTCAGGAAAGCAAGAATATGGAAGGAAGTTCCACAGGCGGGAAGTGCGAGAAAAGAAGCTGTGGAGTAGAATTGTCGGCTGCATTTGATTGATCTAACTGTGAAAGGGTGGAACCCAGTTGCCAGTCTGGTTGCACGAATAAACTCATGAGGCAAGGGCGCCAGTGACTTAAGTTCGTCGGAGCAGAAGCCATGAAAATATTTATAGAACAGACTGGGAAGCCACATCCAGTCGGTGAGAAAGTGGCTGGAGTCGAACCGCCAAGTCGGTATCTATCACATTACAGATTCTTCTTTGGAGCCTGTCGAAAACACTGAGATGAACAGCGGGGGCACCTGACCATATATGATAGCAGTATTTTGTGCACGGACGGATGGTTGACTTGTATATGTGCAAGATGGGCTCAGGCGGTAAAAACATCCTGGCATGACACAGTAACCTAACCTTCCAATTAGCCATTTTTAAAAAACAACGTGAAATTCTAAAGGAAGAATTGAATAAAAAAATTCTCCAGATATTATTTCGGGTGAATTTAAAAATCAAAGGAAAATTTCAAGTGAAAAAAATGGTCGACGCCATTATTGAAACTGAAACTTAGTGTACCGTTCGCAGCGTTGGATCAAGACAACGAAGAATTAGACTGACTTGAAAAAAATGGATGTCATTGAAAAAGTTGATTATTCAATATGGGCATCAGATGCAGTTTATGTAAAGGAAAAAAATTCGACCGGGTTAAACAAATGTTTAGAATCACATATCTATCCCTTAGCAAGACCAAAGAAAATTTTTGAGAAATGACACGAAGTAGAAATTTGTTTTCAAGCAGAAACTGGATATTATAAAATAAATTTAACAAGTTTAATTTTCATCTTGTCACTCTTTTGTGACAGAAACAGTAGATTCTGAAGCTTTTAATTTATAGCCTATCACTTAACTAATGTACGCCGTTTTTATTTTATTTATTTTTATTTTCACCCAGGGGAATGATACGCCCTATAGTATCAGCCTAAAATGAAGTATTGTAAAATGTCAAGAAGTCTGCGATATATATATATATATATATATATATATATATATATATATATATATATATGTGCTCATAAGGATAATTTTAAGTTCACATGAACTTCCCCGCTATTTCGTGAATCTTAAAATTTATGTTTCGCTTGCAACACCGAATATCCGCTAAAATTCAATTTGTCCAGCTTTATTTCACAATATTGTCTCTGAATATGAGTCGGAAATTTCAAATTGTTCAAAAAATGCAATAAATTTATTTTTATGTATTGTGGGGACCTACCTACAAATTAGGAGTAGCCACAGAGTGAATGAATGAGTGAGTGAAGACGCCTGCGAGAGAAAATACTCTCCAGTCCATGTTTCTTTGTACTACGTTTCCCGAGAATATACTATTCAACCTTATATCCGAGTCCGTGTTATCTTTCTATGGCCCTTCGGTCACAACACTGGCGACGAAGATGAGATAGTGTTATGACCGAAGGATTTATTTTTATGTTACAGACATGCGTTTCGACATTATAATTAATAGACTCAGTGTGTTTTAATTGCTCTTTCTCTTATACACATGAAGTGGGGAAATCTGAATGTTTGAACTGGGTGTAGGGGGAAATGACAGAAACATGTTTGGGAAGCACTAACTGCTCTCGATGGCTATGCTTACTTGTCACGAACCGCTCTCGATGGCTATGCTTACTTGTCACGAACCGCTCTCGATGGCTATGCTTACTTGTCACGAACCGCTCTCGATGGCTATGCTTACTTGTCACGAACCGCTCTCGATGGCTATGCTTACTTGTCACGAACCGCTCTCGATGGCTATGCTTACTTGTCACGAACCGCTCTCGATGGCTATGCTTACTTGTCACGAACCGCTCTCGATGGCTATGCTTACTTGTCACGAACCGCTCTCGATGGCTATGCTTACTTGTCACGAACTGCTCTCTATCCACTTTATTCTGTAACTATAAGTTTATCAGTATATTTGTATATTTGAAAAATAAATTAGTAAATAGTCTCATTGTTTTTTAACTGCTCTTTCTCTCATACACATAAAGTGGGAAATCTGGAAGGTTGAATTGGGTGTAGGGGGAAAATGACAGAAAAAAATTTGGGAACCACTGCTGTAGAGTCAGTCAGATAAGTGCCATACGTGATACACGCTTGGGCGATCATGTCTCGAAAGAGACATGACTGACTGGGCAGAAGGTTATCCCGCAGTAGGTTGCCATTACTTTCTGCGGTAGACTGGTTGCCGACCAAGGCTATAGAACCCAGTCTGTCCTGCTATTTAACCCATAACTGGAAGGAAGAGACGGATTAATACCTTTCCCAAGGGTATTTGCGCGAAAGTAAATACTGTAAATGCTGTAGAGTATCAGTCTAAAAAGGAGTGTAATAATATGTCAAGAAGTCTGCGATATATATATATATATATATAGATATGTTCATCAGGTTAATTTTAAGTTCACATGAACTTCCTCAATATTCGTGAATCTTATAATTCATGTTTCCCTTGCAACACCAAATATCCGCTAAAGTTTAATTTGTCCCGCTTTATTTCACAATATTATGTCAGAAGATTAGTTCGAATTTCAGATTGTTCGAAAATGCAATCGATTTGTTTTTATGTTACAGACATGCGGTTTCGACATAATAATTAATAGTTGACTTTTTCTGTGTTACTTTCTTTCACAACAAACGAAATAGATATCATTATTGATGTGCCGTTTACTTTCAGAAAATTGGTGATCATGGCTCTCCACAATTTCCCGTCTTTTACTGATCTAAGCAACGTTTAACTCATTATCGTCCATGTCTCTGCTCTACAATCTATTCACACAAACTGCTTAAGTCAGTTGATGATTGTTACCTACAAACCTTCTTACTCTTGATACACCCTGTGAGTATTAAGTTATCCAAACAGTCTTTTCACATACTTAGTCCTAGAAGTGTCGAATTTACATTTTTTTTGTTATTTAGAACTCACGTGACGTACGTTGTCTGTAGTATTCCCAGTATCCATCTGTAGATCCACATCTTTCTAGCGACGAGTCTTTTCCTCTTTTGGGAAATTTCCCACAACTTCTTGCCAAACGAGATTGAGATGTCACAGTTATTCGGCTCCCTTTTACGTATTTCTCAAGAAATGATCCTAGTTTTATTATTACTTTATTCTCACTTTAATTTCTAAAAAAAAAAAAAAAAAATTGAACTGTTTGTTGTTTTCCTTCCTCATCAACGACATCTGCATATTTTAATTTTTAAGTTACAAAGTAGTATATTTCACAAGAAAAATTTTGTTTAAGTGAAAAACTTCTTTTTCGAAACATGTCAAAGTACAAATTTTTATATCAAAGTACAAATTTTTCAGATTGTGTATAGATAGCTAAATCGATAGATAGATAGATAGATATGTAAACACACACTATATATATATATATATATATATATATATATATCGTGCATTCAGCAATGAATTAGAACACTCACTGCTATTGGGCGTGTATAATGATTATATACACGCTAAAAAGTCCGCCTTCTTCTACCGAGCACCCATAGCTTAGAGGTAGAATCGCCGACTGACGCCATTTCGGTCGGGTTTCAATCCTGGATTAAAAGCAAACGGATGTCTAAACGTACTGATGAGCTGTGATACAGCAAAACAGATCTGTCTGCGGATGACTATATAAGATAAGGAAGGCGCCCAGAAGATAATGTTAACGTACTAATGAGGGAACCCAAAACCGAAATCATTTCAAGTTGGAGTAAGCACTTCATTTATTTATTTGTTTATTCATTTATACACGGGCTGATGTGAGAAACCACAAACATTTCAACCGGCCAATATTTGATTTATTTTATTGATTTGATTTATTTTATTTTCTTGATTTGATTTATTTTTTTACTTACTTACTTATTTGTAAACAACACCTTGGCCCTCAGAAAGAAAAGGAACTCGATAAGTAAACCCACAAGATATATATATATATATATATATATATATATATATATATATCGCAGACTTCTTGACATTTTATTACACTCCTTTTTAGACTGATACTCTACAGCAGTGGTTCCCAAATTTTTTTCTGTCATTTTCCCCTCCACCCAATTGAACCTTCCATTTGCATTATTCGCCTTAAGGGAGTCAACATTAGACTCGAAACAAGTGTAGCGTCACAAATACCATCATGGACACTTAACCCTCTAGGGCCATTCGTATCATATTTGATACAGTATTTCCTTATAAGGAAACATTTGGTATTCATTGACTGAGCAGTCAGTACTGCTTTCATTTGAAATTTATAAAATATTTCTCTTCAAAAATTTTTCAGGAAAATATTTCTTTCAAGGCTTGTTTTCATACTGTATCAAATATGATACGAATGGTCCTAGAGGGTTAATAATATAATATGATTAAGGCCTCTACTTGTCATAAAGTGGGGGATCAGTTCTATATTGTTATGAAGTAATAAACAGATCCCCCACTAATTACTACTTCACCCTCTAGGGCCATTCGTATCATATTTGATACAGTATTTCCCTATAAGGAAACATTTGGTATTTCCCTATAAGGAAACATTTGGTATTTCCCTATAAGGAAACATTTGGTATTCATTGACTGAGCAGTCAGTACTGCTTTCATTTGAAATTTATAAAATATTTCTCTTCAAAAATTTTTCAGGAAAATATTTCTTTCAAGGCTTGTTTTCATACTGTATCAAATATGATACGAATGGCCCTAGAGGGTTAATAATATAATATGATTAAGGCCTCTACTTGTCATAAAGTGGGGGATCAGTTCTATATTGTTATGAAGTAATAAACAGATCCCCCACTAATTACTACTTCACCCTCTAGGGCCATTCGTATCATATTTGATACAGTATTTCCCTATAAGGAAACATTTGGTATTCATTGACTGAGCAGTTAGTACTGCTTTCATTTGAAATTTATAAAATATTTCTCTTAAAAATTTTTTCAGGAAAATATTTCTTTCAAGGCTTGTTTTCATACTGTATCAAATATGATACGAATGGCCCTAGAGGGTTAAAGTATAATAACATTTATAATAACAACAACAATAAATATACACTTAAAACCAAGACGTTCACGGCCACTCACAAATTTTAATCTCTCTCTCTCTCTATATATATATATATATATATATATAAACGATATGTACATACTTTCGATGTTTAATATGAAACTAGATTGTTTCATAATTTTACTGTTGAAATAGCGAATTGTAACTGTGCAGCGCTGATTGCACACACGGAAAGGAAACTACAAGACCTGCCATAGAAGATAGCGGAAGAGAGGGACAGAGAATGACTACAAATAAACTGTAAGAAAACCGAATGCATGGTCATCAGCAAAAAGAGCAACCCAAAACGCCAAATACAGCTTGGGGAGACTAAACTCAAGCAGGTACAAGGAAAACCTGGGAGACGTTCTAACAGAAGACGGAAAGAGCGACACAGAGATTTGTTTCAGTTTGGTTCATTCGCAAAAAGAGCAACCCAAAACGCCAAATACAGCTGGGGGATATTAAAATCAAGCAGGTACAAAGAAAACCTGGGAGACGTTCTAACAGAAGACGGAAAGAGCGACACAGAGATTTGTTTCAGTTTGGTTCATTCGCAAAATGAGCAACCCAAAATGCCAAATACAGCTGGGGGATATTAAAATCAAGCAGGTACAAAAATTCAAATACCTAAGAAGTGATCTAACAGAAGACGGAAAGTGTAACACAGAGATCCAAAGGCGAATTGGCATGGCAAAGGACGCGTTCCAGAAGCTGAGTAAAGTACTAACACGCAGAAAAATTTCACTAGAAACAAAGAAAGAATACTGGATTGCTATGTAATGTTAGTTATTCAATATGGCAGTGAATGCTGGACAATATCTTCAAAGATGAAGGAAAAACTTGAAGCAACTAAAATGTGGTTCTATAGGAGGATTCTGCGGATACCGTGGTCCGAGCATATGAGCGATGATGATGTGTTGAAAAGAATGGAAACGAAAAGAAAATTAATATTGAGCATCAGGAAGAGACAACTGAAATTCCTGGGACATGCAATGAGGAAGGAGGGCTTGGAGAACCTGATAATAACAGGCCAGATAAAGGGAAAAATGACAGAGGAAAAAGTCTTTTATTGTCTTTTCTCATCACTACCGTTGGTCATTTTTCTTTCACACTATATAATTCCTTGCATCTTAGTGGCACTATCGCCTTGATTGGGATAGAAAATAAAATCAATAACAGTGGTTCTTTTTAAAATTACTGCTACATAAAAATAAAGCTATCTTTATTACATGTTATCATCCTCATAAATTTTCCTTTTTAGATGTTGAGATAACTGTCTTTTTAGTTTCTGTAACAAACACAAAAACATGCAAAATTTTCAAGATTATTTTCGGAGTGAGCACTAATATTTTATGTTACAATTTTGAGTGAAGTCTTCTTTATTTTCCAAATAATTGTAATAGTATTTATCTAAAATAAATCACGCTATGACATTTTTTGTTTTGTTTTGTTTTTTTGCTGCCTCACATCAGCAAACAGATATTGGATATTATAGAATAGATTTAACAAGTTGAATTTTCATCTTGTCACTCCTTTGTGTCTGAAACAGTGGATTCTGAAGATTTAATTTATAGCCTATCGCTTAACTTATGTACGCCGTTTTTTCACCCTGGGGAATGATCCGCCCTAAAGTTTCAGTTTTAACTGGTGTGTTGTAAAATGTCAAGAATTCTGCGTTAAATATATGTTCAAAAGGATAATTTTAATTTCTTTTTTTTAACGAAACATGTCATATGTGTGTGTATGTGTTTGTATTTGTGTGTAAAATTTGAGATATAATTAAAAAGATATCTGTAAAAATACAGTATGAAGAAAGACAAAAAGAAAAATAATCTTAGCTGCGCGATGTGGTGCAGTGGATATCGGCTCGGAATGACAAATCGGGGAGCCGGGTTCGAATTCCAGTTGAATTTCTTGCATTCACTAACGCACAAATACCCTTGGGAAAGGTATTAATCCGTCTTTTCCCTCCAGTTATGGGCTAAATAATAAGACAGATTGGGTTCTATAGCCTTGGTCGTCAACCAGTCTACCGCAGAAAGCATTGGCAACCTACTGCGGGATAATCTTCTGCCCAGTCATTCATGTCTCTTTCGAGACATGATCCCCCAAGAGTGTATCACATATGGCACTTAACTGACTGACTGAATATAATAGTTGGAAACATAATTAAATCTTCTACCGGGTATAAAATGGGGGATCGATTTTCTATTGTTATGAAGTAATAAACTAATCCCCCACTAATTATACTTAATATAATACTGCAATATAATCTATCTCTTCTCCCTCCAGCTATGAGTTAAATGGCAGGACAGATTGGGTTCTATAGCCTTGGTCGGCAACCAGTCTACAGCAAAAAGCAATGGCAACCTACTGCGGGATGATTTTCTGCCCAGTCGGTCATGTCTCTTTCTAGATACGATCGCCTTAAGTGTGCATCACGTATGGCTCTTAACTGATTAAAACAGACAGTAACTTAGACGGAAAATTCTTGAGATTGCTGCTTTCGAAATTTATCAAAAGCTATCTGCCGCTCGGATTTCTTTCTGATATTTTGCTTTCTGAAAGAATTACGCTTTTCCCAAGCAAACATACATGAATATAGAAATATTAAAAAATTGAAAGAAATGTTTAAATTCATAAGCGCCTGTTCTTTAAAATATATACTACATGACTTCATACCAAATTAAATATTAAATACATTATCAAGTCCACCTTTGTCTGTTACGTCACTTACCATCTTCAATAATTATCTAGACTTTCTAGTTATCAGTTGTATATTTATGAGCGCCCTTTAGTTCACAAATTTCGAAAAACTAACGACATTTTTTTCTTTTGTTTATAATTTTTTTTTATAATCGTGTCGCCCCAAGCAAGGCATTTTACTGCCACTGTTGTGCAGAGAATTACATAGAAAAAAATGTCATGAGGAGTGAGAGGTTGCAGGGGTGTCAGGAAGAGAGTAGAAGAGGGAAGAAATTACTGATGAGAGTGGGGTGGATGAGGAGGAATGTTAAGAGGAGTGAGAGGTTGCAGGGGGTGTCAAGAAAAGAGTAGGAGAGGGAAGGGAGTACTGATAAGTGTGGGGTGAATGTAGAAAAAACATGAGTGAGAGAGAGAGAGAGAGAATATAAGTTAGTGAGACAGGAGATGACTATTGACTTTACATTTAAATTCGTGAAGATTCTAACTTTCAGGAAAGCAAGTATACGGAAAAGAATTCCACAAGCGGGAAGTGCGATGAAAGAAACTGATGGAGTAGAAATACATGTTAAAAATTAAAATCATAATATTTGCCTTGATGAAGTCCATCAGAGGTAAAAGAACGGTTTTTTCTCAGTTTTAGTCACGCACACACACACAAATTGCAGAAAAAACAGCATAGTATGAAGAAGAAAAAAAAGGTCCCAAACTGTATATTAAAAAAAACGAACTTTTTCCGTCGAAGTGTTTGTTATTATTCAGATAAAAAATTCAAAGTATTTTTTTTAATTTTTTATTTTTTTAAATTTGAATCCTTTCTAACACGTTCGAAATTTTGGTGAAAATCTTGTTTTTATTTTCTTTAGCAGAAAACCAAATCGTTCCGGGATTTTACAATGGGAAACATAACATTACATAACTCACTTTTTTCCGGTGCCAAACACATTAATTTGGAAATTCTTGCAAAAATCAAAAATAGTTGGATTTTAATGAAAGTCCAAGAATTATTTACTTTTATTATTTTGCAAAATATTGGTAAAAATATTTCTTTTTACATCTGTTTCCCCACCTCCACGTAAATTCTTGAAATTTCAAGAAATTAATTTTATTAGTGAGACTCATTGGGGAATGTTAATCATGTTATATTAAAAAAAAGGTCCCTTTTACCGGAAAACGCCACCGAATAGTGAAATAAAAATTACAATAAAACTATGACATTATTTAATTATATATGCTTTTAATTGCTTTAATAAACAATATAAATTTGTGACAGTCTGAAGAAAACAAATTTTGATTAATAATGAAATTTTAAAAGAATTGTTTTCAGCTTTGTTTTTTGTTTACTTATAACAATTTATAAAGTTTCAAAAATATTTCCAAGACTTGTAGACGTTACGCTGGTAGGTTATAAAGTGAAGACTATATTTACTAATCAAAAATAAAAAAGTTTAACAAATCATCTAGTCATCGTAAGTTTAAAATAATTTTCATTTTATTTGCGTATTTGAATTTTTTTTTCTGGTAATTTCTAAGTGTACATTAAAAGGTTATGTGTTTCACAGTTTCTTCTCCTTACCGGAAAAAAATGTGCAACTATGTCACTTTTGATCGACATACATTTATCTCACATCTTTCGAGCTGTCAGCACATTTCAAATACGGTGGACAGCTCAGTTCAACTTTGAGATTAAGAAATAGTTTTATTTTAAATTTCATAGTATAAATAAGTAATATTTATGTAAATCAGATAAATTTAACATTAAATTTGCTAAATTTCTAAACTAATGTATATTATATTATTTCAAGATTTTTAAAACCAAGAATTAAATTTTGTAAATAAATGTGTCGATCGTTCAAAAATGGCCAAAAAATTGAAAAATTAAAAAAAACAAAAATTAGATTCCAATCAATATAATTAATGTTTGAAATACACCAGAGTATTTTGCTTACCGGATATAGTAAATTTAATCATTTAGCGTTTGATGAAAACTACAATAAAAATTTCAAGAAAATATTTTTGTGTTTAAAAATCAAATTTAAAAGTTAGTTATCGAAAATAAGCGGAAGTAGCTACATGTATTTCGATTACGACAAACTTTTTTTTTTCAGTGGGTACAACTGTTTGTGTCGTTACCCTTGCTTTCTTATTTTATTAAAGACGAAAATTAATAACAACCGGCCTAAATTAAAATATAAAAAAAAAGTGATAGCAATCCCAATAAGTGTACCCATTAAAAATAACATTTACAGTTAAATATATATATATATATATATATATACGAGAGAGAGAGAAAGAGAGAGATTCTGGTAGATTAATTCAAAAGCGGGTTACTCACAATTATTGTTAATAATAAATACTTGTAGGGAAAAGAAAGAAAGGAAGAAAGAAACAAACAAATGCATAGGGAATTTATGTTCATCTGGGTTTATGTAGTTGAGTAAATATTTTTTATGGCAATATGTGGTCATCATTTCACATTTTGTTTAGAAAATAATTGTTATTCATTTGATTTAAAATGACAAGTTTTTTTAAAAGATATCAGTTACATCTAATTCCTTTTCTATTGTTATATAGCGACAAATAACAAACACGGGTGTATATAAAAATATATGACTTATATTTTTATTGATGAACGATGGACCGTGTGGCACAAGGCAGAGAATTGAGAGCGCGCTTCTAATGGGATTTCGCGGGAGCTGGCCTCTCTGCTTAGCTCGTCTAGCTTCTTCTTCGACTTCTCGAGACTGACTTATCTGTGTTTTCGCAGTCTTTATATATCTTCCAAGTTTTGCCTCGATTCGCGACGCCTACTCGACGCCTACGTAATTTCTCAGAGTTATTTCCGCATCTGTCGGAAATAGGGTCAAACAACATCCGTTCCTTTCAATGACCGGAAACACCCACGCTTCCTCAGCCTTCTCGGGTTGGGCCAGATTATTATATTACACTATTATGAGGTTTTATTGACGATAGTACTGGTAATAAATGTGTTGTTGTTTAATTGTCAATAATATATAGATAAAGCTGTACTTTCTTGAGTGGTGAGTTTGCAATATGCACTTTATAAATGTGCAGTGCATAGAACTCCGTGTCGGGCCACGGACGTAGGACTATATATATATATATATATATATAATAAAGGGATTCCTACCAGGATACACAAATACACACCCTGAAGAGTGAACGTGTCCGTCTATAAAACTCTGGAGTCGAGATTTTGAAGGTAACACTAATCAGCTGAGTGAGAAATCTTACTCATATATATATATATATATATATAGATAGATAGATAGATTACTTAGTTTCTGGTCATGAGATTAGACCAGTGCACATTTGTATTAAAAAGTGTTCAATACAATTATATTGTAGAACGTTTGAATATTTTCCATTTGTAAACGAGTTATTACGCGACCATTCTTCCATTCATGGATGAAAACGTCATAATTCCTTGTAATTTTAAAAATTGCGCGTTCAAAAATTCCCTGCCACGTGAGCGTTTAAAAAAAAAAAACACCGTTCAGTGAGCGTTAATAAAAGAAAAGAAAACGGTAAAATCAGTTATTGAAAATCGCCTGAAGACAACTCATAATAATAATATAATAATAATACTCGTAATAACTCGTTTGCAAATGGAATATATATATATATATATATATATATATATATATACACACAAGGTGTCCATAAAGTCCATGTGCACCTTTAAAAAATTATAACTTTATTAGTATTTATGATAGAAATAATCTGTAAAAAAATGAGCTTGAACAATTAAAATTGAACATAATACAGTGTTTCAACAAAATGGAGGTCCTTGTCACTTTGATCTACGTGTTAGAGAGTTTCTAAATCAGGAATTTCCTAACAGATATATCGGAAGTGGTGGACAAGTTTTATTGGCCTCCACGTTCGCCAGATTTTACTCCATTAGATTTTATTTCATGTGAAAAGAATTGCATATGAAACCCTAACCTAGTTCTTTAGAAGGTTTGAAAGCTAAAATAACTAATGTGATTTCAGGCATTACTGTAAATCAGTTGGCAAATGTTTTTCGTGAAATGCAAAATCGTATTACCCTTTGTATTGCTAATGATGGAGGACATGTGGAGACTTAAATAAAATTTCAATAAAACCTTAAAAAAATATAGATTTACTTCTTTCTAATCTCTTTTAACAATTATTTCTATCGCAAATACAAATAAAGTTATAAATTTTTAAATGTGCACACGAACTTTATAGACACCCCGTGTGTGTGTATATATATATATATATATATATATATATATATACACACACACACATTCACACATTTTGGCTCGCTGTGTATATGTCCAAATAAACTTCACTCTACTGCTGGAAACCAATAAAGGCGTTTTCAATAGCTGTATCTTCCAATGAGTTGTCATCAAATATCAAACGAGGTTGTACTTCCGGCTACAGTTACTTTAAAAGAAATCATCCTTATCAATATGCCATCTTTGATTTGCTCAGTTTTGGCACAAGGCCACTAGGAGGAGGCATCTATTAGTCGATGAAATCATTATACAGTCGTTACAGCCCAACATAGCTCGCCAACAAATAACCACAATGAGGAGCCAATCGATTTGTCTTGTGCCTAATAAAAAGAAAAAAAATCATGTCTACTGTCAACGTGAAATCAATAAGAAGTGATTCATTTAAAGTCCTAATTTCGGATAAGTAAGATGATAGAAAATCATTACAAGTTAGACGTTTGCATTGTGTTATTCTTTAAGATAAAAATGAGGAACGTAATTGCACCGAGCAAACCACAACAGTTTGCATTCATACATCTAGAGGCGTAGAATTTAGATAAACCTGAATATTGTTTATGATAAAAACAAAAAAGTAACTTTCTAGTTAAAGGAAAACTTATAGTTAGACGAGAGAATCCATCATACATAAAATAGGGAGTTACTTCCCAATCACCCTTTGTCTGCATATATACATATATATGAAATGATTTGTTTGAACATTCATTTTGATCGATACTCGTATTTAAGTAGATATTCTGCTTATAATCAAACAACAGTATTATGTATTTATTTCTACTGGCCTGATTATTTACGATAATCATCATGTTACGGAAATTAACGAAGATTAACGAAACTGGTTATAAACAACCGACAATTTGAAATGATTTGTTTGAGCGCCTCGTATATTATAAATAGTTAATTTCATGTTGGTAAATTCGATTTGTGAAGCTATTAATGTCTATAATTACTTTTCAAGTTGATGCTAAATCAACCTAACATTCCTGCACCCGAGCAAAGCTCACTACAAACTCTAGAAATGTCTAAAATCGTGTCAATCGTTGTCTTTTACATGCCGTGTCTGTTCGGGTCGTAGGCTATCATAGTCTTCCGCATCTTCCTGTCTCTTATTAAGTTTTGTCTGTCATATAATGAATATGCATACACCTTGGTTCCCCCTCACAGTAATATGATTTGCTAGTGTCATCCATAAATACAGACTAAGGCGGGGAACACCGAACGTGGATGAAAAAGTAAAACTGCGTGGGAGTTTTAAGACTAAATCAAATCTATAAATTTAAGCTGTAGGGACAGAGACTTGCTAACGACTCCCGATGGCCCCACTTTCTCTACGTGATCTGGCAAATTTTTGATCGAGGCGAGAGTAAACGATTGTCTCCTCAGCGTATATGCCTACTTGGGATCTTATTACATCGGGGAGATCGTTAATGAAGATCAGGAAAAGCGTAGGACCTAGAATAGAGCCTTGGGGGACACCCGCTTTCGTATAATAGTATCGGGAGGCATGTCCGTTCAATACTACCTTAATTGTGCAATTTGAAAGGAATAACTGGATTAGGTCAAACAACTGTCCAGTTATACCATAGCCCCGCAGCTTGCGTAGAAGGCCAGCATGCCAGACTATCAAACTCTTTAGAGATATCTAGGGCTAGCTAAAATCTCCCGACGCCTCCTTCGTACGTGTGATCTCTCTCCGGCTGTCCCCTAGCTCCATACAACCGTCACCGACGAAGAACAAAAATATAAGATTATATTTTTATATATACGTGTTTCTCGTTGTTTGTCCTGATCCAGTGGCAGTATGTAAATTTTGACAACTTAATAAAATGATTTTTAAATTGTTTTTGATTTACATGTCATTAATCCAGCAGGCTTCAGTTGAAATTACGAAAACGGGGTTAGAAAAATTCGACACCCATAAAACATATTAAAGGCAATATGTACTGAAGAAAACCAAGTAATCTAAATTAGAAGCTTCTGTAACTGATTACAAAATAAAGATTGGGTGGGATATTAAACGAACAAATTCTAATAAGCACTAAAAAAGATAGGAAGTTGTGGAGAACCATAAACACACGGAAGAGACATGTAAATTAAAAAAGAAGATTCTGAAAAACGATATGGATAATGGAATCGGCAGGCTCAGTTCAAATTGACACTTCGTGGGACTTGAGTAATTTTTTTTCTCTCAAGTGGTGAATTTTGGCTGAAGGGAGAACTCCTATTGGCTTCTGACCCCCGACAATCCTTTCGTGTGTGCGACTCTTTCTGGCTGCCCTTCTGCTCCAAACACACGTCACAAACGAAGAATAAAAATATATTATATTGATATACTAGCAGTATAGACCGGCGTTGCTCGGGTGTAATGAAAGCTTTAAAACTAATCCATGGTCTTGGAGCTCAGACTCTTTGAACGTTGGGACGAAAGACTAAAAAGCAATAGTTGTTTCCAGTTAAAGCGAAACCGTAGACTGAAAGAAAAATGAATGGATGTAAGTCAAATTTTGATTTCCTGGTATCGATATCAAATAAGTTTTTTCATCGTAAACTGAATTTTGAAGGCTAAATAAGTCCTCTGAGTAAATGGTATCATGGCTGATACTAAGAACTGCATTTATACCTACTTAGAGCCAAAGCCAAAGCGAAAACTAAAATAAAAGGGCTGAAAAAATACGGACACACAGGCAGATAAACAGACACACACACACACAAACATCTTGCCTTTATATATATATATATTATCGGTTTTCTGCACTATTGTAAGAACTGCAACCTTGAAACTTCTGAACATCGTTTCTTATGTCTTTGTTTATGAGTGTATCAAATTTGATTAAAATCGGACCACTCCTTCTATAACCCGATTTTTTCGATTATCGATATTTATCGGGGGTATCTCGACACAAAACCTAGCTAAGAGCACTCGCAGACGCTTATAGTACAACTATGTAAATTTTCAAGAAAATCGGTTCAGCCTTTTCGGAGTCTATCGGTAACGGACACACACAGTTCCATTTATAAATAAGCTTAGATATATATACGTGTTCCTCGTTGTTTGTCCAGATCAAGCGGCCGTATATGACATAGATCAAGAATTCGTTCTTTTTATGTTCCTTCTTTAATGGGTCAAGCTGATCGGTCTTTTTAGGCATTTGTTCAAGTTCAATGGATCAGGATTGAGAAAGTGTTCTTTTTTATCGGATCATGTTTAATGGGAATTAAATGATTGGTGTTCAATTTGTGATCGTTGGGTTGATTCGTTCATATATAATCGCTTAAATTGAAACATCAGCTCTCGACAGTTTAAAAGCATTGAATATTGAAAATTCGTTCATATTAAAACATTTTCTATATTTAATTATTAAAATTCTAAATCATACGTTTTATTTGGCAGAAACTGCTCATTCTAAAAAGTTAAAAGAAATACTGAGTTGCTCATCAAGACAAAAAGATTCTTCTTCCTCGTGCCTTGTTCTTTAAAGACGTATGCGATCATAGCCTTCAATATCTCCATTTTTCTAGTAGCTTTTAAGACGTTTCTGTTAGCTTATCTTTCATTTTTTTTATAATCGTATCGCCCCAGGCAAGGCATTTTACTGCCACTGCTGTGCGGGGGGTTACATAGGAGGAAAGCTATGAGAAAGAGTGACAGGTGGGTGTCAGGAAGTGGGTAAGAGAAGGATAGGAATACTGATGAGAGTGAAGTGGAAGAAGAAAGGATAATGAGAAAAAGATGACTGTGGGCATAAAGTGAGGGATCACTTTATATATTGATTGTAATGTAGAATTGAACCCCCACTTTATATCCACATCATAATAGTATAGAATTTATTTTTTTTATAATCATATCGCCCCAAGCAAGGCATTTTACTGTCACTGTTGTGCAGGGGGTTACATAAAAGGAAAGTTATGAGAAAGTGACAGGTTATAGGGGGTGTCAGGAAGTGGGTAAGAGAAGGATGAGAATACTGCAGAAATTAGATGAGAGCATGAGAGAGAGAGAGAGAGAGAGAGCTTGAGCTTTCTTTAACGGCATATCAAATTCTGTGGATTATTTAATGCTAAAATATGGGGTTTTAAGGTATTTTTTAAATGTTCAGTTATAGTGACAAGGTTGATTTAATCAAATTTTAATGATTTTTTTGTTTTTATTCTTTTTTATTTTAGAAAACTGAAAATATCTTCTAGTCTTGTATTCAGAAAAATTTTTTTTTCCTTCAAAAATGTGTTATAGTTTTTTTCTTTAAAAATGTATATATTTTTCTAAAAAAAAAGTCTATTTTTATGTATATATTTCTAGAAAAGTGTATTTTTATACTTTCATCGTGTTTTGACCCCAGTTTGGAGGAGGTAACTATTTGCCCATAGCTGGGACCCTAACAGGTGCTACAACTCCGAGTCAGGGTGGACCTGGGAACAACAGCAATTAAGAGGTGGTTCCATGCCCCTCACAACCTCCCAATTAGAGGCCTTGCTGCCGGATGCAGTTTACCGTCATACCCCTGACTCATGAGAGAGAGGATGCAAGTTAGTGAGATAGGAAATGACTATTGATTTTACATTTAAATTACTTGGAGACTCCCAAACCCTGCTCTGCCATTCACTTGCTCAAGCCCATCAAGTATATTACGCGTTGCTTTCCTCTGTTTCTCTTTCCTTCTGTCTGACCTGTGAGTATCAGATTCTCCAAGCCCTCCTACCTCATTGCCTGTCCCAGAAACTTCAACTGTCTTTTCCTGGTGTTAAGTATTAGTTTACTTTTAGCTTCCATCCTCTCCTAAACCTCATCGTTGCTCACATGATCGGTCCTTAATATCCTCATTATTATTCTGTAGAACCAAATTTCGGTTGCTTCCAATCTTCCCTTAATCTTTGGTGAGATTATCCATCATTCGCTGCCATATTAAAAACAGGCTTCACATAGCAATTCAATACTCTTTTCTTTGTTTCCAGTAAAATTATCTTGTCTCTCAGTGCGCTACTCAGCTTCTATAATATATGCACAAAGATCTAGTGTCACGATTTTACATTAAATGTTTTAAACAAGCTTTTTCATCTTTATTGACTTTTTGACGCTGTTTCAAGAATTATCATGACTCTAGATACATACGTTATACAATCCATACACTTAGTTAAAAGTAAAAATAAAATCATCCTTGATTATAGTGGAAAAGTATAGCCAAAAGCGCTTGGACATACAAAACGTTTAGAAAATTTCTAAATAATTTACATGCAGAAAATTATTAGGACACTTAGGAAATAAAATAGAAAATTTAACCGAAGTACCATTTTTAATCATATATATATATATATATATATATATATATATTTTAATCATATCACCCTGAGCAAGGCAGTAACGCCACTGATGTGCATGGGGCTACATAAGAGTGAAAAGATTGGAAAAGAGAAAGCCGGAAACCACATCCTAAACAGGAAACAAGGGATGAGCCTCTTCACCTGTTCAATAGACGTGGGTGGAGTGTGAACCGGCGATATATATATATATAACTTATTTATAAATGGAACTTTGTCTGTGTGTGTACCAGTTACCTATAGACTCCGAAACGGCTGAACCAATTTTCTTGAAAATTTACACAGTTGTACTAAAAGCGTCTGCGATTGTTCTTAGCTAGGTTTTGTGTCGAGCTACCACCGATAAATATCGAAAATCGATAATCGAAAAAATCGGGTTATATATGGCGTAGTCTGATTTTAATCAAATTTGTACACTCATAGACAAAGACATAAGAAACGATAATCAAAAGTTTCAAGGTTGCAGTTCTTACAATAGTGCAGAAAATTTGATATCGATACCAGGAAATCAAAATTTGACTTACATCCATTCATTTTTCTTTCAGTCTACGGTTTCACTTTAACTGGAAACAACTATTGCTTTTTAGTCTTTCGTGCCAACGTCCCAAGAGTCTGAGCTCCAGGACCATGGATTAGTTATAAAGCTTCCATTACACCCGAGCAACGCCGGGCTATACTGCTAGAATAATATATATATATATATATATATAATCAACCGAGGCAGCAGATAATTTTCTAGACATACTATTAAATATAACAGACAATGAATGTATATTATGTTTAAGCATGAAACGTTGCAAACATCGTATATTGGCTTTAATTTCAGGTAAAATAAAGACAAAAATTCTCTATCATTCGGATATTTTTTAATTATGCTGGTTCTAAGCTTTCGGCTCACATGATCCATCTTCAGAGAGGTTAACATAAAAACATCCACCATCAAAGATGGTTTTTAACATTTTTTGACATAAAACAACCCACGTTTAATAAAATCACATTTCAATCTGGTCACAACACATTACATTGTATTTAGACATATGGTTCTGTTAACATTTCGGTCTCACACGCGGTGTGACGTCATAGAACCGCATTACAAATTTACGAACTGCGTCTGCTATTCAGTGACTGTTATCGTTGCCTATCAATGGTCTATGTCAACATACGATAAAATCATCTTTGATGGTGGATGTCTTTATATTAACGTCCTTGTAACCTCATTCAAGATGGCTCATGTGAGCCGAAAGCTTAGAACCGGTAAAATAAAAAAATATCCAGATGTTGGACAATTTTTCTCTTTATTTTTACCTGAAATTAAAGCCAAAGTACGATGTTTAGAATGGTTCATGATTAAACATCATAGACATTCATTGTTCGTTATATTTAAGAGTATATGTTTAGAAAATATATATATATGTGTATGTGTGTGTGTGTGTGTGTGTGTGTGTGTTAAGTTGCGATGATGCTTTGTGCCAATAGTGTTGGGGGTTTTTTTTCAGTGCTTTACAGGTAGGAAGGCATTTTGGCAAGCAGATATTTTTTCATAAAGTGTTCTATATCGAGATAGAGCGTTAAAATAATTTAGAGAAGTTTGTCACTTAACTGAGCAGAGTTATGTCTACTTTCGTGAAGGCATAATAGTGATGTCTTCACTCCTCAGGGCTTTTTCAAAAGAAGAAACCCTGAGAAAAGAAGACATTAAACTATTGCTTTCGGTATAACTCTGCCCAGTTAAGTAACCATCTTTTCCACACACACACACATATATATATATATATATAAATCCAAAAGGATGATCAGATAGGTAAATCCCAAAAACTCGACCCTAATTAATATTAATTTCATTAATATTTAAATTGCTCAATTGAATTTGAGTAAAATTGATCAATTGAATTTGAGTAAATAAAATTTTCGTTTCGCCGTTGCTGAAGAAGAGAGGATTTCCTCGTAGAAATGGCTATTCAACGGATTTGAATATCGAAATTTTTGTTTTGCTTTTATTTATATATATATATATATATATATATATATATATATATATATATATATATATATATATATGTGTGTGTGTGTGTGTGTATATACTGGAAACTGGTGACTGGCGTCTGTATACACTGCTTACATGCAAGACGTTAAAATTTCCCTTCTCTGACCCTATGCGCCGATGGCTTAGGGAGTAGAGACTCCGACTGACACCAAATCGGTCGAGTTTCGATCCCGGCCAAAAGCAAGTGGATATGTCTAGACACACTGATGAGCTGTGATACAGCGAAACGGGCTTGTATGTGGATGACTAATATATATATATATATATATATATATATATATATATATGTGTGTGTGTGTGTCATCCACATACAAACCTGTTTCCCTGTATCGCAGTCCATCAGTGGGACTAGACACATCCACTTTCTCCCAGCCGGCATATATATATATTCTTAGTCACTACTTTTGCAAAGCAAATATATATTGCATGCATTTACACACAAATTTAAATGTAATAATGTATTGATTATAATTAGATCATTTTTATCCAAACATCTCAATTATACAAACTCTTAAGCCATTAGATAATGTCGCGTTGATAAGGATATTTAATGGATTATCAATGAAAGATAGAATCTTTTTTTTTACTGCAGAGAATAACCGAAAACAAACTCTTGAATACATTCTGCAGAGAAGGGAAATAGAATCATGGTAAAAATTGGAATTGATATGAAAGAAAAACAGACAGATATTAACAGTAACCATTAACAAAATTTGGCGCACAAGCTTAGAAGAGAATATATGAATACACTCGGTTCGAAAAAAAAAAACCCAAAACAACAACAACGGTGTCTGTATTTTTCAGTACGCCCACGTTGATACCGTATTTTTTTTAATCGTATCATCCCGAGGAAGGAGGTAAGGCCACTGATGTGCAGGGGGTTTCATAAGAGTAAAAAGATTAGGGGGGCTACATCAGCAGAAAATATTAAGGGGGGCTACATCAGAGTAAAAAGATTAGGGGGCTACATATTAGTAAAAGGATTATGGGGCTACATAACAGTAAAAAGATTAGATAGGAGGAAAGTGACAAGAAAGACGAACCAGTTAGAAAGGATCAAGAGAAGGATGGCAATACAGGTGTGATGACAGTTACAAAGGTGGAGAGAAAGGAAATGATATACAGGGTGGTGAAGAAAGAACTAGAGTCAAGTGCTTAAGAGATGAGTATTGACATTGCATTTAAATTCCTGGAGGTTGTAGTCGTCAGGAAAGCAAGAATATGGAAGCGAATTCCACAGGCGAGAAGTGCGAGAAAAGAAACTGAGGGAGTAGAATTATCGTCTACCTTTGGTTGGTCTAAATGTGAATGGGTGAGACCCAGTTGCCAGTCTGGTTGCACGAGTAAACACCTGTTGCAGGGGCACCAGTGACTTAAGTTCGTTGGAGCAGAAGCCATATGACACAAGGTCAGATTCAAGTGGATTTAATGGCATTACCGACAAAAAAAAAAAAAAAAAAAAAAAAAAAAACATCCAAACCACGCTTGTTGGGGAGGCATCAGGCGCCGAGTAAATGAAGACAGCCTCTTTTAGAAGGAGAGAGATAATGCCTGGAAGGATGGCCTTGACATCCAGTGATAAAATATATGTGTTTTTATCTTTTGCGTGTATATATATATATAAACCTGCGACCCCTATCTATATAGGGGTCGCAGGTTCGAATCCTGCCGAATGGCACACATTTTCGTAATAAATATATATGTATACGCTGGGGAGATGGAACTCGTCAGACCGGAAGGGGAGTCCATTTAAAGGAAAACTGATTTTAAACCTCCGCTTCCATGCGGCCTTGCTCACTCACCTGAAAAGCTTCTAGAGTACGACAAATTCAGAGCAGTAGTCCCTAAAACAATCCGATGCTATGGGTAACATCGTTTTGGCAATTGTTGCGACGACGCCGGTGCCAAGCTGTATTTGACTTTCCCTTTCCCAACATTGGCATTTTGGGGAAGAAAGACATACTGAACAGAGAACCACCGATCTTTCATAAAGCTGCATTGGACTTTATTGTATTTTGGGCAACCTTTGTGACTGGAGACAAATGAAAAACCACTGATCTCTCATGAACCGCTGCCTGGACCTTCGGCCTTAGAAAAACACTCCAGCCTCAAATCTCCAAGACGGAGAAAGTACAGGTAATAACAGTCTACTGATGGGAAGATTCCGAAGGTTTTTCTATACAGAAAACGGTCCACCAGAAAGAAAACATTTTCAAAAGAGACATAAAAGCGATGAAAATAGACATCGAGGGATGGGAAGAGGTTACGGAGGCTTGCTCGAAGGGAAAAAACAAGATAGCAACATCGAGGGAGAGCGTCTTCACACACATTTGTTGCAATCAAGACTGTCATTCTTGTGTACATTTGTATTCTTGGTGTTTTGGGTACCCTTGTATATTAGTGACCCAGCCATATGCTTACTCATTCGATAGTTCACCAATAAAAGGGTTAACCAATCAGAAGGCTCAAAATATTGAATTCGACGTGTATAAAGGCGACCATATTTTCCCGAATATTAGCGATATAGCCAGATTCAGCAGAGTGTCTGACTCGTGGGTGTTAATCTTTGACGTTGTTTCATTGAACAGATTGCGTACTGCGCTGTATTCTAACATGTTTTTTTAATAGTGTCGCCCTAAGCAAAGCATTTTACTGCTACTGTTGTGCAGGGGGTTACATAGGAGCAATGTTATGAAAAAGAGTGACAAGTTATAGGGGGTGTCAGGAAGTGGGTAAAAGAAGGATGACAGTGGCCATAAAGTGACGGATCAGTTTATATATTGATTTTAATGTAGAATTGATCACCCACTTTATATCCATATTATAATACTATAGAATTTTTTTTCATTTTTATAATCATATCACCCCAAGCAAGGCATTTTACTGCCACTGTTTCGCAGGGGGTTACATAGGGGGAATGTTATGAAGAGTGAAGTGTTGTAAGGGGGTGTCAGGAAGAGAGTAAAAAAGGGAACAGATTACTGATGAGAGTGGGGTGGATGTAGAAAAGCGTGAGAGAGAGGATGTAAGTTAGTGAGACAGGAGATGACTATTGACTTTACATTTAAATTCTTGGAGATTGTAACTGTCAGGAAAGCAAGTATGCGGAAGAGAATTTCACAGGCAGGAAGTTCGAGAAAAGAAGCTGCTGGAGTAGAATTTGCGTTTACAATTTATTGACTTATAAACTATGTTGGACATGGTCAACATGTACAGCCATAACTGATGCGGCACTCATATCAGCATTGAGGAATGAATCTTTCGGTGCAGATCTCTCGATTCCAACGGATCCACGTAGATAAATGACAGCAAGTGTAACAAAGCATTCTTCTTCTTCTTCTATGTGCCCTGTCCCTTCAGGACGTAGGCGATCATGGCTCTCCACGTCTCCCTATCCCTTGTGGCTCTTAGTATGTTTGCTCCTGTTGCTCCTGGCAACCCCCGTTCCGTCATCCACCTGATCAGTCCCTGCAAATATGTTATCCGCTGCCTTCCTCTGTCTCTCCTTCCTTTTATCTGTCCAGTCAGTATCAGGTTCTCCAGGCTCTCCTTCCTCACTGCATGTCCCAGGAACTTCAGTTGTCTTCCTGATGCTCAGCATCAATTTCCTTTTTGTTGCCATTCTTTCCAACACCTCGTCGTTGCTTGTATGCTCAGTCCACGATATCCGTAGCATCCTTCTGTAGAACCACATTTCGGCCGCTTCCAGTTTTGTCCTCATTTTCGATGATATTGTCCAGCATTCACAGCCGTATTGAAGAACTGACATCACGTAGCAGTCTAGAACTCTTTTCTTCGTTTCTATTGAGATTTTCCTGTGTGTTAGTATTTTGCTCATCTTCTGGAAGGCGTCCTTTGCCATGCCAATTCGCCTTAGGATCTCCGTGTCGCACTTTCCATCTCCTGTTAGAACACTTCCTAGGTACTTAAATTCTGGTACTTGTTTGATTCTGTTATTCTCCACCTGTATTTGGCATTTTGGATTGTATCTTTTGCTGATGACCATGCACTCAGTTAAAGCATTGCCAAGGCCCTAAATCAGAGTTGCCGATCCCTCATTCGGATCCACATAGATAAATAGCAGCAAGTGTAACAAAGCATTTCCAGGGCCCCCAATCAGGGTTGCCGATCCCTCATTCGGAGATGGTACGCGCCGAACCTTTTTGGTTGTAACGCAGGTGTCTGGTACACTCTTGTCAGATTAAGTTTTATGATGAGTATATGGTGTTTTGTATAGTTCTATCTCATCGTCACTTGTTAGCGTGATGTGCTCTCTCATTCAATAACAAAGACAAGCAATAATAATAAAGTTCATCTTGGCCTAATGAGATTAAGGAAGAATCTTTTAAAACTATTTTTAGTGCGAGGTACAATAAACAGAGGTTGAATCAACAAGTAATAATCTTAGCAGATGATATGATTTCTTTGTAGCTAGAAAAGCAAACATCAGTTCGCCCGGTGTCCGGAATGAAAATATCAGCTCTTTGTTTATTAACCATTTAACCTTTCAAAAAAAAAAAAAAAAAGAAAAAAAGAAAAAAGAAAAAGAAAAAAAAGAAAAAAGAAAAAGAAACTGCGCTGTTTTCTTTTCAAAAAGGTCTTGATAGGTTAAATTGTTATGTTGTTTCTCTTCCGATCCAACTAACATGTATATCTATCCTCATTGGGGTTCAATATTTGTGATCTTATGCCTGAAGTAAGCTTACAAAATTACATTAGTTAAAGCTCATTCTCTTTTGTTTCCCCCCACCGCTTTTTTTTTCCCTTCATAACTGATGACAGACAGTTTTGTGTACAAGGATTTGACATCTAAACGAGCAATGAGATTTTCTAGTACTACACATTTCCTTAAATATTTCGACAGGGTTACCTGCATGTTTTATATGCAAAGGGATATTTGTTCAAAGTGGTGTTCTATCATTTTTTAAAATCTTCTTGTCATTAAAATAATGGTTAAAATTAATACAATACCAACCAAGAATGGCCTTACATAATTCTAGCCAAAATTTGGAATTGATAGCCTATTATACACTGACAAAATGCCAGAGGCCAAATTTTGATACCATTTCCTGAAACGATTAGCTTTTCACATATTCGAAATACAGACAATCTGCTTGATTATATATATAAGCTACGAACACGCTAACAACATGCTTACCGTGTTCAGTACATAACACATAATGATATTTTACATCATACATCTAGGTACCTATTTATTTTCGATAACTAACTTTTAAACTGAATTTTAAAAAATAAAAAATATTCTTGAAATTTTCATTTTAGTTTTAATTGAAAGCTAAATGATTAAATTTACTATTTCTAGTAATCAAAATACTCTGGTGTATTTCAAACAAAAATTATACTGATTGGAATTTAAAATGTTCAATCTTTTTAAAATCATTCATTTCTTTACGCCATTTTTGAGCGATCGACACACTTGTCACAAAAGTTAATTCTCGGATTTAAATATCTTGCAGAAATAAGATATATATCTGTAACACATTATTTTTTTAAAATAACCAAATTTAATGGTAAATTAATTAGATTTACACAAATATTACTTATTTATACGATGAAATTTAGAATAAAACTATTTTTTAAACACAGACTTGAACTTTCTGACGTTTCACTCTGTTTGAAATATGACGACAGGTTGACAGATGCGAGATTAGTTAAGTATATGGCGATCACAAAGGATATAATTGTACAAATGTATTCCTGTATGGGGAAGAAACCATGAAACACATGACCATTTAATGTACTCATAGAAATTACCATACAAGAAAAAAAACTTCAAAGACACAAAAAAAGAAAAATTTTAAATTATTTTAAAATTACGAAGACACCACGATTTCTATTGAAGTTTTCAATTTTCGATTAGTGAATATAATCCTTACCTAATAAGTTAATAATATAACAACAAACAAATCTTGGAAGTATTTTAAAAATATTCTTGAAACTTGATATATTATTACTAGCAGTAGAGCCCGCAGTTGCTCGGATGTAATGAAAGCTTTAAAACTAATCCCTGGAGTTTAGACTATTTGGACGTTGGCACGAAAGACTAAAAAGCAATAGTTGTTTCCAGTTAAAGCGAAACCGTAGACTGAAAGAAAAATGAATGGATGTAAATCAAATTTTGAAGTTTGGTGAGAATCGGATAAAAATTGTGGATTTGTATAAATGACATACAAACAGATAAACAGACACACACACACACATCTTGCCTTATATATATATATATATATATATATATATATATTTATTTATTTTTTACTGATTTTCTGCACTATTGTAAGAACTGCAACCTTGAAACCTCTGAATATCGTTTATGTCTTTGTCTATGAGTGTATCAAATTTGATTAAAATCGGACCACTCCTTCTATAACCCGATTTTTTCGATTATCAATTTTCCATATTTATCGGGGGTACTTCGACAGAAAACCTAGCTAAGAACACTCGCAGACGCTTATAGTCCAACTGTGTAAATTTTCAAGAAAATCGGTTCAGCCGTTTAGGAGTTTATAGGTAACGGACACACACACATACAAAATTCCATTTATAAATAAGTTTAGATAATTTTAAAAAATTATTTGAAAATTACATTATTAATCGAAAAAAAAATTTCTTCAGACAATAATGTCCTTTATATATATTATTTATTAAAGTAATTAAAAGCTTATCAAATTAAATAATGTCACATTTTTATTACATTTTTTATTTTCTGTTGTGTGAAGATTTTTAGAAATGATGGCATCATATTTAAAATAACTAATAGATGATTTACATTCCCAAAGAGTTCTACGTTTAACTAATAAAACCAATTTTTCTCAACAAAATTTGATCTTAAAATTTCATGAATTTACGTGGAGGTGAGTAACAGATGTAAAAAGGAATATTGTTACGAAGATTTAAAGAAAAAATAATTTTAAAAATAATTTTATTCGTTTGTGAATAATGGCTAAAAGTATAGCCGAAAGCGCTCGGATAAACATAACATTCGGACAATTTTTATATAATTCATGTCCTCAAAAGAAAAAAAAAGCATAAGATCACATGAAAAATTACATAAAAACCTAACCATCAATATAATTTCTGTTTGAAATACACCAGAGTATTTTGATTACTAGAAATAGTAAATTTAATGATTTAGCTTTCAATTAAAACTAAAATGAAAATTTCAAGAACATTTTTTTGAAAACCCCACTAAAATGAAACACTTCCTGTGTGTCACTTAATAAAACCTGCATAAATGAGAGACTGCTGCTCAAAAAAATACAATATATACACAGAGAGAGACACATTATATATAAAACGTAGCACACTTGGTATACAGTCCAGATGGATTTCAATAGAGAACTCAATGTTAAATTCATTTATTTAATTTAACAGAGTAATATAATTTATACAAGATTTTAGATTATTACAATGGGAAATACATATTTCATCGCGTCCTGATGTTATTATTGCGGCTCATCAGACCCAAATGGTACAACAGTTGGTCCTCAAAATATCCCCGCCCAATTTGAAAAAGATAACGACTTACAGTTAGGTGGCTTGAGCCGCTATTACGATAAATGGTGTCAATGTTATTATTTCTCGTGATACTGTATTTCCTGTTGTTGTATCTCTTTGTCTTTTCTTTTTCTCTTCTTGCTTTCCATTCAGTTTATTCTGTTTCCCCTTTTTTTTCTTTTATCTCTTTTTCTTCTTTACATTAATTAATCGCCTATATTTTCTTTATCCTTGCTTTTCTCTTTTCTTAGGGGTCCTTTTCGAATGAGCGAGAAATTTTCGTAAATAACCGTTACAAATGTCTATTTTAATATGGACATGTGAGCGTCTATGTAAAATAAAATAATTTTTTTGTGGGGGGGATATTTTTAGGACTAACTGTTGTACAATTTGGGTCTGACGAGCCGCGATAATAACATGAGGACGCAGTGAAATATGCATTACCCATTGTAATAATCTAAAATCTTTATATATATATATATATATATATATATATATATATATATATATATATATATATACGTCAGATTAAATAAATTGCAAACATTGTGTCTGCTTATTTTTAATAAAATCAGTTTATACTCGCGAGTTATCTTTCGCGTATTATAATTGAAAAATGTCAGAAATGAGTTGTAACGTTGACAGATATTATTATGATTCATTTCTCAATGTACCCAAGTGCTTTCAATCTTCTACCGGAATTCAGCTAATTTCTGACATCTTTCAATTATAATACGCGAAAGATTACCCGTGAGTATAAACTGATTTTATTAAAAATAAGCAGACACAATGTTTGCAATTTATTTAATCTGTCATGTCTAAAAGAAAATTTGTTGCCTAAATACACACACACACACACACTTAATATATATATATATATATATATATATATATATATAAACTGCAATAATGTTTAGCGCCAAAGTTGATGTTTTCAGTGGTTCTACTGATAAAATGTATCTTGTCAAGCAGGGTTTTTTTATCATAAAGTGTGAAAGACACCGCATGAGTAGAATAAATAATAAAATACAAAACTTAACCGAAGTACCGTTTTTAATCATATATATGAATTGGAGCACTCTGGCTGCTGGGCGCGTAATATGATATGCGCTAAAAAGACTGCATCCTTCCACCGAACGCCCCGTGGCCCAGGGGCAGAGTCGCTGACTGACGCCAATTCGGTCGGGTTTCGAGCCTGGGTTAAGTAGCAATCGGAGTCTAACCGTACTGATGAGCTGTGATACAGCGAAACAGATCTGTTTGCGGATGACAATATTTATATATATATATCGTATTTTGGCTTTAATTTCAGGTAAAAATAAAGAAAAAAATTGTCCAACATTTGGATATTTTTTTTATTATGCTGGTTCTAAGCTTTTGGCTCACATGAGCCATCTTCAGAGAGGTTACAGGGACGTTAACAAAGGCATCCCCCATCAAAGATGAATTTATCTTGAGTTGACATAAAACAACCCACATTTAATAAATTCACATTTCAATCGGGTCACAACACATTACATTGCATTTAGACATATGGTTCTGTTAACATTTCGGTCTCTCACGCGGTGTGACGTCATAGAACCGCATTACGAACTTTACGAATTGTGTCTGCTATTCGGTGACTGTGAATCCAGACTAATAGCAGAATGTTTGGCAAGTTAATGCTGGTTCTATGAAGGTGGTGGGGATCTGTTGTTGCTAACTACTAGTTTAATTGGAGACATGTGCAAACTCAACTGTTCTTTGTATCCTTTATCGGCCGATTAGAAAGTCGCTGTCTCCCACGACGTTTTATGTAGAAAACCCAGTGCTAGCACGTCTGGACTTTCCTTCTTCGTGTTTTTTACGTCTGACTATTGAGAAAATGTCATTTTGAACTTGAAGAGGCCTTTCTGTACCGCTTGCTCCTTGGATGATCGTTCAAAGGCTACGGCTTCCCACGTGTCTATGTTAATGCCTAGGGTCCTCAGTTTGGTGATACATATCTCACTTACTCACCATCAAACCTTACATTCCATATTCTCGCCAAAACCAAAGGTGAGTGCGCTCCACGAATGCAAAATATCCTTCACTTTTTACCATGTCTTTATTAGATATAACAAATTCTGGAAAGACTGTTGAGATGTTTATCAAATATTAATATTTAATTTTGCAGTCTTCCAGTAGGCCGATAGATGCGCAATGCCCCGGTAACTTTAGCCAAATAAAAACGGATAACGGATCTTGCCAGTCGCTGTTATCTAGTTATATATATATATATATATATATATATATATATATATATATATATATATATATAAACATATATAAAAAACATATATAAAAAACATAACAAAAAACATATAAAAAACATAAAAAACATATGTGTGTGTGTGTGTGTGAAACGAAATTTTCAAAAATATAAAAGCCGTTACTTTTTTGAGCATATATGTTTTTCTATGGAAGACCGTTATGGCAATTAACAAGAGAAGTTATTATTGATCGTTATGGTTGCCCTGTTGGCGACGCTTAGAATACGCCGGCTACATCTGAAAAAAATAAGTCAGTCAGTCAGTTAAGTGCCATGCGTGATACATGCTTTGGGCTATCATGTCTGGAAAGAGACATGACTGACTGGGCAGAAGATTATCCCGCAGTAGGTTGCTATTGATTTCTGCTGTAGACTTGCTACTAGCCAAGGTTATAGACTATATATATATTATAGAACCCTGTTCTATTATTTAACCTATAACTAGAGGAAAGAGACGGATTAATCCCTTTTCACAAGGGAGAAGAGATGTATTATATTATTAAGTAGTAATTAGTTGGGGATCAGTTTATTACTTTATAACAATAGAAAACCGATCCTCCACTTTGTGACCAGTAAAAGTTTTAATTATGTTTCCAACTATTATATTCAGTCAGTCAGTTAAGTGCCATACGTGATACACGCTTTGGCCGATCATGTCTCGAAATATAAATGATTGACTAGGTAGAAGATTATCCCGTAGTTGGTCGCCATTACTTTCTGCGGTGAACTGGTTGCCGACCAAGGCTATAGAACTCAATCTGTCCTGTTATTTAACTCAAAACTGGAGGGAAGAGACGGATTAATACCTTTCCCAAGGGTATTTTTGCGGAAGTAAATGCAAGAAATTCGACTGGAATTCGAACTCGACACCCCGATTTGTCGTTCTGAGTCGATTTCCACTGCACCACAACATAGATACGCCCACCAAAATGAACCACTTTCCATGTGTATACTTCCAGTCCAGACTCGGGTATAAAACGGACCATAGCTACATTTTGTGAGAGTGTATACCGCGCTTGTATTGCTACCATTTTGGCGCAAGTGTAAACCAAACTTCTGCTACTTTTTAAATTCCTGATATAAACCGGATGTAAACCGGACCAGTAAGTAATTTTACGACGCTAGCGTAAACCGGATTTATGGTTATCTTCTTTACTCTCGTGTAAACCAGACATACATCTACCTTTTTGACACTAGTGTATACCGAACCAATATCTACCTTTTTCAATCTAGTGTAAACCGAACCTATATCTTTTCTTTACTCTAGTGTAAACCAGACATATATCTGACTTTTTGCACTAGTGTAAACCGTACCTATATCTATCTTCTTTACTCTAGTGTAAACCAGACATATATCTGACTTTTTGCACTAGTGTAAACCGAACCTATATCTATCTTCTTTACTCTAGTGTAAACCAGACATATATCTGACTTTTTGCACGAGTGTAAACCGAACCTATATCTATCTTCTTTACTCTAGTATAAACCAGACATATATCTGACTTTTTGCACTAGTGTAAACCGGACCTATATCTATCTTCTTTACTCTAGTATAAACCAGACATATATCTGACTTTTTGCATAGTGTAAACCGTACCTATATCTATCTTCTTTACTCTAGTGTAAACCAGACATATATCTGACTTTTTGCACTAGTGTAAACCGGACCTATATCTATCTTCTTTACTCTAGTATAAACCAGACATATATCTGACTTTTTGCACTAGTGTAAACCGGACCTATATCTATCTTCTTTACTCTAGTATAAACCAGACATATATCTGACTTTTTGCACTAGTGTAAACCGAACCTATATCTATCTTCTTTACTCTAGTGTAAACCAGACATATATCTGACTTTTTGCACTAGTGTAAACCGGACCTATATCTATCTTCTTTACTCTAGTATAAACCAGACATATATCTGACTTTTTGCACGAGTGTAAACCGGACCTATATCTATCTTCTTTACTCTAGTATAAACCAGACATATATCTGACTTTTTGCACTAGTGTAAACCGGACCTATATCTATCTTCTTTACTCTAGTATAAACAAGACATATATCTGACTTTTTGCACTAGTGTAAACCGAACCTATATCTATCTTCTTTACTCTAGTGTAAACCAGACATATATCTGACTTTTTGCACTAGTGTAAACCAGGCCTATATCTATCTTCTTTACTCTAGTGTAAACCAGACATATATCTGACTTTTTGCACGAGTGTAAACCGAACCTATATCTATCTTCTTTACTCTAGTGTAAACCAGACATATATTTGACTTTTTGCACTAGTGTAAACCGGACCTATATCTATCTTCTTTACTCTAGTATAAACCAGACATATATCTGACTTTTTGCACGAGTGTAAACCGGACCTATATCTATCTTCTTTACTCTAGTATAAACCAGACATATATCTGACTTTTTGCACTAGTGTAAACCGGACTTATCTATCTTCTTTACTCTAGTATAAACCAGACATATATCTGACTTTTTGCACTAGTGTAAACCGAATATATCTATCTTCTTTACTCTAGTGTAAACCAGACATATATCTGACTTTTTGCACTAGTGTAAACCGAACCTATATCTATCTTCTTTACTCTAGTATAAACCAGACATATATCTGACTTTTTTTGCACTAGTGTAAACCGTACCTATATCTATCTTCTTTACTCTAGTGTAAACCAGACATATATCTGACTTTTGCACTAGTGTAAACCAGACCTATATCTATCTTCTTTACTCTAGTATAAACCAGACATATATCTGACTTTGCACTAGTGTAAACCGGACCTATATCTTTCTTCTTTACTCTAGTATAAACCAGACATATATCTGACTTTTTTGCACTAGTGTAAACCGTACCTATATCTATCTTCTTTACTCTAGTGTAAACCAGACATATATCTGACTTTTTGCACTAGTGTAAACCGGACCTATATCTACCTTCTTTATATAGTATAAACCAGACATATATCTGACTTTTTGCACTAGTGTAAACCGAACTATATCTATCTTCTTTACTCTAGTATAAACCAGACATATATCTGACTTTTTGCACGAGTGTAAACCGAACCTATATCTACCTTCTTTACTCTAGTGTAAACCAGACATACATCTACCTTTTTGACACTAGTGTATACCGAACCCATATCTACCTTTTTCAATCTAATGTAAACCGAACCTATATCTATCTTCTTTACTCTAGTGTAAACCAGACATATATCTGACTTTTTGCACTAGTGTAAACCGGACCTATATCTACGTCTTTTACTCCAGCGTAAACCGGATTTATATCTACTTTTTTCATTCTCGTGTAAACCAGACATATCTATCTTTTTGACTCTAGTGTAAATAGGACCTATGTCCAACTTTTTTTACGCAGCTGTTTTTTAAGGGCTAAGCTGAAAACAAATTCATTCTGTGTTGCCTGAAAGTACATCCATGACATATAGCAGTACTTAGTCAGACCCTAAATCAAGTATATGGGAAAACTATTGTGAACCGACAACACGACAGTAACAATAGCCTGCGAGTCTAATTTGCTGATCACGGATGCATGGCCGGGTGCCCTATGCATATACAAGCGGGTACCCAAAACAAACGGATAATTTGGAATCTGTGCACCAATTTGGAAATAAGTTGAATAACTTCTAGGAATGTGCGTTGTGGTGCAGTGGATATCGGCTCGGAACGAGAAATCGGGGAGCCGAGTTCGAATTCCAGTTGAATTCATTGCATTCACTTACACGCAAATACGCTTGAGAAAGGTATTAATCCGTCTCTTCCTCCCAGGACAGATTGGGTTCTATAGCCTTGGCTGGCAATCAATTTACCGTAGAAAGCAATGGCAAACTACTGTGGGATAATCTTCTGCCCAGTCAGTCATGTCTCTTTCGTGACATGATCGCTCAAGCGTGTTTCACGTACGGCACTTAACTGACTGAATTTCGAATGTGTTTCTTCAAATCGTGTCGCACATTCAAACGAGTGTCTTTTGTTGTTTTATTATTATTGAGTGAACAAGATCTCCCCGGCATGGTGCAATGGTCAACGAGTTTGTCTCACTTTCAACTGAATAGCGAGTTCGATCCTTACTGGGTGTCCCATTCGGCCTTTGCCACATCTAAGCTATGCCTAGAAAATCACTGGGCTCCTCGGCGTCGTGTAATGTTTAGCAAGCTTCTCTCTCTAAATCAGTTACGACTGAGTAGTGAGTTCTAGCCTCACTGGGTGTTCTATAAATTCGGCCTTGTACTGCACTTAGAAAATCAATATTATTGAGTAAATGAGATGAATTGTACGTAAATGGTTTTTATTTTCATATCTTCTGTTAAAATTCCTTCACTAAGACAAACCAACAATTCTCAACAATTAAGATATGATTAGAAAATCAATATCATTGAGTAAATGAGATGAATTTTACGTAAAAGCTTTTTATTTTCATATCTTCTGTTAAAATTCATTCACTAAGACAAACCAAACAATTCACAACAATTAAGATATGTCATCAATGGTTTGATGATGATCTTCATCGACAGTGTGAAAAACCTTTCAAGATTTTTTGTCAACTTATCATCTGGAAGGTCGGTTAAATCGTATTTGATCTTCAAGTCATATTACATCATATTCTATATGCGTATGGGTCGGTATGTAGATAAATGTGTTCCTGGGCGAGAAAGGACTAAAGACCAACCTAATATCTTTATCCTTCATTCTTGAAAAAAAAAAAAAAATCAAACAAGAATTTTTTTTCTATTCAAGCAACCGCCACCAATAATGCAAGCCAGAGTCAAGTAAGAAAAGCGGGAAGAATTTGCGGATATGAAACGAACTGCAGGGAGTCCATTGGAAAAAGGGAAACTGTAGTAGTCTTATGTTGGACAGAGTCCAAACAAGTCGATGGGTCATGATCCAGGCTAATATCAATCTCTAGTAGGGGGCTTGTAGACCGTGCGGGAGGTCGTGGGGGGGGATCGGAAGGCGTGACCGTGAAATGGACGATGGAAGTCTAGTGTTCAATATGGGTGGACAGTGGACAGTGTTGAAATGGGAATGTAACAGAGAAAGGGAGAGAAAGGAAAAGAAAGATCTTTTTCTTAGGCTACCTGTTTTTAGAGAATAAGAGTTTGGCATATCGTGCCTGATTTGGGATGACAAGTTCGAGAGATCAAATGATGGCATCGAATAAAGGGAGAATGATGGGAAAGAAAGAAAATTAAAGGAGAGAGAAACGAACGATAAAGCAGAGGAACGAAACCGAACGATAAAGCAGAGGAAGGAAAACGAACGATAAAGCAGAGGAACGAAACCGAACGATAAAGCAGAGGAACGAAACCGAACGATAAAGCAGAGGAACGAAACCGAACGATAAAGCAGAGGAACGAAACCGAACGATAAAGCAGAGGAACGAAACCGAACGATAAAGCAGAGGAACGAAACCGAACGATAAAGCAGAGGAAGGAAAACGAAGGATAAAGCAGAGGAAGGAAAACGAACGATAAAGCAGAGGAAGGAAAACGAACGATAAAGCAGAGGAAGGAAAACGAACGATAAAGCAGAGGAACGAAACCGAACGATAAAGCAGAGGAACGAAACCGAACGATAAAGCAGAGGAAGGAAAACGAAGGATAAAGTAAAGCAAGGAAAACGAAGGATAAAGTAAAGCAAGGAAAATGAAGGATAAAGTAAAGCAAGGAAAATGAAGGATAAAGTAAAGCAAGGAAAATGAAGGATAAAGTAAAGCAAGGAAAATGAATGAAAAATTTCGGGAATGCAGTAAGAAAAACGAAAAATACAAATAGTCAATACATAAGAAGGAAAGATAAAAGAAAGGAGTAACAATAAAGGTGATGAATGTACGGAGAAGGAAGTACAAATAAAAATGAAAGAAGATAGGGAAGGAAGTCGACGAGAAAATGAAGGAAAGAAAAAGAAGCAAGTGGAGAGAAAAATGAAGGAAAAATAAAGAAGGAAGTAGAGAAGAAAATGAAGGAAAGATAAAGAAGGAAGTAGAAATGAAGGAAAGATAAAGAAGGAAGTAGAAATGAAGGAAAGATAAAGAAGGAAGTAGAAATGAAGGAAAGATAAAGAAGGAAGTAGAAATGAAGGAAAGATAAAGAAGGAAGTAGAAATGAAGGAAAGATAAAGAAGGAAGTAGAAATGAAGGAAAGATAAAGAAGGAAGTAGAAATGAAGGAAAGATAAAGAAGGAAGTAGAAAATGAAGGAAAGATAAAGAAGGAAAGATAAAGAAGGAAGTAGAAAATGAAGGAAAGATAAAGAAGGAAGTAGAAAATGAAGGAAAGATAAAGAAGGAAGTAGAAAATGAAGGAAAGATAAAGAAGGAAGTAGAAAATGAAGGAAAGATAAAGAAGGAAGTAGAGAAGAAAATGAAGGAAAGATAAAGGAAGTAGAAAATGAAGGAAAGATAAAGAAGGAAGTAGAAATGAAGGAAAGATAAAGAAGGAAGTAGAAATGAAGGAAAGATAAAGAAGGAAGTAGAAAATGAAGGAAAGATAAAGAAGGAAGTAGAAAATGAAGGAAAGATAAAGAAGGAATTAGAAAATGAAGGAAAGATAAAGAAGGAAGTAGAAAATGAAGGAAAGATAAAGGAGGATGTAGAAAAATGAAGGAAAGATAAAGATGTAGAAAAATGAAGGAAAGATAAAGATGTAGAAAAATGAAGGAAAGATAAAGAAGTATGTAGAAAAATGAAGGAAAGATAAAGAAGTATGTAGAAAAATGAAGGAAAGATAAAGAAGTATGTAGAAAAATGAAGGAAAGATAAAGAAGGATGTAGAAAATGAAGGAAAGATAAAGAAGGATGTAGAAAATGAAGGAAAGATAAAGAAGGATGTAGAAAAATGAAGGAAAGATAAAGAAGGATGTAGAAAATGAAGGAAAGATAAAGAAGGATGTGGAGAAGAAAATGAAAGAAAAATTAAGAAAGATGTAGAGAGAAAAATAAAGAAAAAATAAAGAAGGAAGTAGAGAAATACAGGAAAAATAAAGAAGGAAGTAGAGAGAAAAATAAAGAAGGAAGTAGAGAGAAAAATAAAGAAGGAAGTAGAGAGAAAAATAAAGAAGGAAGTAGAGAGAAAAATAAAGAAGGAAGTAGAGAGAAAAATAAAGAAGGAAGTAGAGAGAAAAATAAAGAAGGAAGTAGAGAGAAAAATAAAGAAGGAAGTAGAGAGAAAAATAAAGAAGGAAGTAGAGAGAAAAATAAAGAAGGAAGTAGAGAGAAAAATAAAGAAGGAAGTAGAGAGAAAAATAAAGAAGGAAGTAGAGAGAAAAATAAAGAAGGAAGTAGAGAGAAAAATAAAGAAGGAAGTAGAGAGAAAAATAAAGAAGGAAGTAGAGAGAAAAATACAAGAAAAATAAAGAAGGAAGTAGGGAGAAAAGTGAAGGAAAGATAAAGGACGTAGAGAAAAAAATGAAGGAAAAATTAAGAATGACGTAGAGAAAAAAATGAAGGAAAAATTAAGAATGACGTAGAGAAAAAAATGAAGGAAAAATTAAGAATGACGTAGAGAAAAAAATGAAGGAAAAATTAAGAATGACGTAGAGAAAAAAATGAAGGAAAAAATTAAGAATGACGTAGAGAAAAAAATGAAGGAAAATTTAAGAATGACGTAGAGAAAAAAATGAAGAAAAAATTAAGAATGACGTAGAGAAAAAAATGAAGGAAAAATTAAGAATGACGTAGAGAAAAAAATGAAGGAAAAATTAAGAATGACGTAGAGAAAAAATGAAGGAAAAATTAAGAATGACGTAGAGAGAAAAGTGAAGGAAAAAAGAAGGAAGTAAAGAAGAAAATGATGGAAAAATAAAGAAAGGAGAAGAGAAAAAATAAAGAATGAAGTCGAGAGAAAAATGAAGGAAAGATAAAGAAGGAAGTCGGGAGTAAAATAAAAGCAGGAAAAAAGAAAGTGTAGACAAAAATGAAGGAAAAATTGAAAAAAGTAAAGGGAAAATTAAGGAAAAATAAAGAAGGAAGTAGAGAAGAAAATGAAGCAAAGAAAAAGAAAAAGTAGAAAAATGAAGGAAAAATAAAGAATGAAGTAGAGAGAAAATGAAGGAAAGGTAAAGAAGGGAGTCGTGAGTAAAATGAAGGAAGGTAAAAAGAAAGTGGAGACAAAAGTAAAAGAAAAATGAAGAAGACCGTAAAGAGAAAATTAGGAAAAATAACGAAGGAAGTATAGGAAAAAAAATAAATAAAGATGAAAATAGAAAGAAAATGAAGTCAAAATAAAGAAAGAAAAAGATAGAATAAATAAAAGTTAAAATAAAGCAAGAAACAATAAGACAAACGAAATACAAACTAAGGAAAAGATATAAAAAGGAAAACTTAGAATATGGAAGAAAATATAATTGACTAAAATACATTAAGAAAGCATAAAAATGCAAATCTGTAAACAGACGTGAAGGAAAATAAATGATGAGAGAAAAGAGAAAAAGAAGATAGAAAAAAAAAGACGGAATATAAAGAATAAAAACGATATTTAAGCATGTAAAAAATTGCAGGATGAAAATGATGTAAAATGAATAAAGTAAGACCGGAATGAAAAATGGACATGAATGCATGGTCATAAGCAAAAAGAGCAACCCAAAATGCCAAATACAGGTGGGGGATACCAGAATCAGGCAAGTACAAAAATTTAAATCCCTAAGAATTGTTCTAACAGGAGATGGAATGTGCGACACAGAGATCTGAAGGCGAATTGGCATGGTGAAAGACGCGTTCCAGAAGCTGAGCAAAGTACTAAGACACAGGAAAATTTCACTAGAAACAAAGTGAGTGCCGGATTGCTATGTGATGTCAGTTCTTCAATACGGCAGTGAATGCTGGACAATATCATCGAAAATGAGGATAAAACTTGAATCAGTGGAAATGTGGTTCTACAGAAGGATGCTACGGATATCTTGGACTGAGCATGTGAGCAAGGATGAGGTGTTGGAAAGAATGGAAACGAAAAGGAAATTAATAGTGAGCATCAGGAAGAGACAACTGAAGTTCCTGGGACATGCAATAAGGAAAGAGGACTTGGAGAACCTGATACTGACAGGTCAGATAGAAGGAAAAAGAGACAGAGGAAGGCAGCGGATAACATATTTGCAGGGCCTGATCAGGTGGATGACAGAACGGGGGTTGCGAGGTGTAACAGGAGCAAACATATTAAGAGCCACAAGGGATAGGGAGACGTGGAGAACCATGATCGCCTACGTCCTGAAGGAACAGGGAACATAGAAGAAGAAGAAGATTAAAAGAAGGCTTGGGAAGTATTTCTGGTAGGTATTTCTGCCGCAGTCTGTATAAGCACATACACAAAGTACACCACCCTAGAGAACTTTTTTTCTTTCCTGGTAATTTTCCTTCTTTTCTTTCTTCTCGTCGCTTTCTCATTTCTGTTCCTTCATTTTTCTTTTTTGCGTCTCCTATTTTTCTTCTTTCTGTAGTTTTCTTTTTTTTTTTTCTTTTTTTTTTGCATTTGTTCTTTTTCTCTTAGCTCTACTTTTTCTCTTTCTTCTTTTTCCTTTTCTTCTATCATTTCCTCTCCTTTCTTTCTTTTTTGCTTTCTTTCGTTTTCCTCAACTCTATTCTCTTTTCTTTCCCTTTCACATTCTATTTTTTCTTTCACTTCAATTTTTCAGTCCTTTTTTTCTTCTTATTTTCTATCCTTACTCTTTTCTTCTCTCTTCATTAGCTCACGTCTATTCTTTTCATTCTCTTTCTTTTCTCATTCCTGTTTCTCTCTTCTTTCACACTTCTCTTTCTCACTATCCTCTTTCTTTCCCACTGTCATTTTCTCTACTTTCTCTCGCTTCTCTTTCTCACTATCCTCTTTCTTTCCCACTGTCATTTTCTCTACTTTCTCTTCTCTTTCTCACTCTCCTCTTCCTTTCCCACTGTCATTTTCTCTACTTTCTCACTATCCTCTTCCTTTCCCACTGTCATTTTCTCTATTTTCTCTCTCTTCTCTTTCTCACTCTCCTCTTCCTTTTCCACTGTCATTTTCTCTACTTTTCTCTCTTCTCTTTCTCACTCTCCTCTTCCTTTCCCACTGTCATTTTCTCTACTTTCTCTCTCTCTTCTCTTTCACTCTCCTCTTCCTTTCCCACTGTCATTTTCTCTCTTTACTTTCTCTTCTCTTTCTCACTCTCTTCCTTTGCCACTGTCATTTTCTCTACTTTCTCTTCTCTTTCTCACTCTCTTCCTTTGCCACTGTCATTTTCTCTACTTTCTCTTCTCTTTCTCACTCTCCTCTTCCTTTCCCACTGTCATTTTCTCACTCTCTCTCTTCTCTTTCTCACTCTCCTCTTCCATTCCCACTGTCATTTTCTCTTTCTCACTTATCTATTTTTTTTCCTTCTTGTCCATCTATTTGTTTTCTATCGTCCACTTTCTTCACTCTTTCCTTTTCTCTCCATTCGTTCTCATCTTTTCTCCTCCCAGTTTTGCGCGCCAAAGTACATTTACACTGAACATCGTTGTATCCGCACTTTTTCGATTGCAAATCAGATTGACACAAAAAAAAAAAAAAAAATAGAAATTGCTTCATAGTTCGGAAAACGCAGAAGTGGCTGGAGCAGGTGGGGAACAATTTTACTCGTATCTTTTATTCTTGAGGTAAAGGCAATGATATAGGGTTCGTCCATGTCGGTAAAATAAACGAGAAGGAGGTATCAGACAAAAAATGTCATAAAATACAAAAAACAAAGATCTATATCGAACTTGGAAGAATTACAAGAGAAAGGACGGGCAAACGGCAAGAGGAAAATGCGACGAAATCAAAAAGACGAAAAGATTAAAAACAGCAAAAATGAGTGAAACGCTAACAAATCTAAACCAAAACATAAAAACGCGGAAAAAAAGAAACGAGTGTAAAGCGGAGAGGATCATGGGATATAGACAGAAAAATTATAGACGTAAAGAGTATATAAGTTTGCAGAAAAAGAACAGTGAATGTAAAATACAAAATGTGAATAGCTGTTGTCGACAAGAGAATCGTACAAAACACGGTGAAGTGAATTGAGAGAAAAGGCAGACGATAATAGCAATTGTAGAAAAAAAAATTTAAATAGAGGGAAATGGAAAACAAGATTCAAAATCATAAAGTAGTAGAAAGAGCAAAAAGAAACGAGAGGTTGGAAGAAAGAAAAAGAAATGGAAAGGGGGGCTAGGGTAAATAAAAAAAAAATAAGCGCTGATTTTCTATTTACTGCTTAGATGTGGCACAAAGCCAAATAAAACGGGGTACTCAGTGAGGATCGAACTCACTACTGACTACTAATGATTCTAGCGAGACAAACTTGCTACCATCGATAATAAAACCGGAAATAAAGTGTCTCAAATTCAGCTAGTGAAAAAGAAAAAATGTTGAAAAATAATACCGAAAAGAAGGCCAGGGAGAGAAAATAAAGAAATAGATACATTGAGAGAGCGAGAGAGAGAGAGAGACAAAGAAACACAGAGAAAGAGATAGTAACATAGAGAGAAAGAGAGAAAAGAGAGAGAGAGAGAGAAAAGTAAAATAAAAGCTAGAGAAAAAGAAAGAAAAGAGAGGAATAGAGACAAAAGACAAAAATATAAGAGAAAAAAAAGAAAGAAGAAAGAGAGAAAGAAAGAGACAGATAAAAGAGAGAAGAGAGAGATAAACAAAAAATATAAAAAGAGAGAAGAATAAGAAAAAAGAGAGAGGAGAGAGAAAGGAAGGAGAGAGAAAGAGAAAGATATAAAAAAATGACAAAGATAAAAAAAAGTGAGTGAAAAAAATAAAAAAGAGGGTGAATGCAAAAAAAAGACAGAAAAATAGAGAGAGAGAGAGAGTGTGTGTGTGTGTGAGAGTAAGTGTGTGTGTGTGTGTGTGCGCGCATATTTAAGCAGCGTACCTTCATTCAGCCATATCTGATTGAATAATATAGATATATTTTGCCTATTCATTTTTATAATAATTTTTTCTAATTCGCAAATTAACTTTTTCATGTTAAGTTGAAAGGCGCGATATTTTTTATTAGCCCAAATACTTTCGACTCCCCCGACCCCGAGAACATCCTCAGGGGTAAATTGTGAGACCACCTTAATGTAACTGAGATCGTTGTGATGGTGATTTTTGCAAAGACGCGTGAACACGCTCAGTCATAAGTAATTAAAAATTACCTGTTGTACCTATGGTATTGGGTTTTGAATTTTTTGTAAACAAGCATCCATAATCGGCTTGGAACGAGAAATCGGAGAGCCGAGTTCGAATTCCAGTTGAATTTATCTATCGCCCGGTTCACACTCCACCCATGTCTATTGAACAGGTTAAGAGGCTCATCCCTTGTTCCCTGTTTAGGATATGGTTTCCGGCTTTCTCTTTTCCAATCTTCTCACTTTGTTTTTTTTCTTTTTCAATTGGAGTAGATAGATCTATCTATCGCCCGGTTCACACTCCACCCATGTCTGTTGAACAGGTTAAGAGGCTCATTCCTTGTTCCCTGTTTAGGATGTGGTTTCCGGCTTTCTTTTCCAATCTTTTCACTATTACGTAGCATCCTGCACATCAGTGGCGTTACCGCCTTGCTCGGGGTGATACGATTAAAAAAAAAAAACAATATAAGGAAGCTAACCAGAGATGGTAAAAAATGCAAATGAAATCAAACGTTGGTCAAATACAGTTTTAAAAATTGCTACAATATTCCTAATCAATCTTGTTCAGTGTTGGTTAGTTGCTTAACCTCGACAATTTGAAGTTTTTCTTATTATTTTCATGGTACAGTATAATGGAGTTGTCAGCAAGTATTTTCCTGTATTGTGAAGGTCGACAGGAATTTGTCTTTAAATGTTGTGCGATAGAACATGTATCCAACAAACAGAGTGTAAGACGTCTTACACTATTTGTTGGATACATGTTCTATCGCACAACATTTAAAGTTTAGCCCGCAGTAGGTTGCCATTGCTTTCCGCGGTACACTGGTTGCCAGCCAAGGCTATAAAACACAATCTGTTTTATTATTTAACCCATAACTAGAGAGAAGAGACGGATTAATACCTTTCCCAAGGGTACTTGTGTGTAAGTGAATGCATTGAATTTAATTGGTATTTGAACTCGGCACTCCAATTTTCGTTCCAAGTCGATATCTATTGCACCACAGCGCACATACGCAAATTTAGTATAGTATACTTTTATTTATTTATATTTTTTTTATAATCGTTTCAGCCCAAGCAAGGCAATACCGCCACTGGTGCGCAAGGAGTTACAGAGAGAGGAGGAGGGAAAATAATAAAAAATAAAAAAAAGAACTGTATGAGAGATGACGAAGAAAGGGTAAGAGAAAGGTGAGAGTCAAGGAGATGGAAGACGGCAATTCACGTTGCATCTTTTGAGATCGTAGCTATCAAGGAAGCAAAAATGGGGAAGGGAGTTCCACGGGCAGGAATCGCAAGAAAAGAAAATGCTACAAAAGAAACCGCGGTGACATTTGCCTGTTTTGACTGTAAAAGGGTGGAATCTAATTGCCAATCTAGTTGCACGAGTGAATTCGTGAGGGCAAGGCAACAGGGAATGAAGCTCATCAGAGCAGAAACTGTGGAAACATTTGCAGAAAAGACAGGAAAAGGAAGGAAGGCTTCAGAATTTGAATTGGCCCCGACAAAGACCATATCTCAATCCTGTTGAACATCTATGGAATATTTTGGAATAAAAAAAATTGATAAATCTAATGTTACTTTGCAAGACACGCTTTGGGAACAAATACAAGCTGCTTGGCAGGAGATACCATTAGATACATTGAAGAAGCTTGTGATGTCAATGCCTGGCAGAATGAAGGCTGAGATCAAAGCAAAAGGCTATTATACTAAATATTAAATTTATTTTGTAACAAGTATTTTTTGTTAAAGCATTTGTTGCTTAAATCAAATAAAATTACTTTAATTAAACTGCTTATTTTCTGTCATTATGCTTCATAAAAGATAAAATAGTTATTGACTTAATACTTTTGCACAGTACTATATATATATATATATATATATATACTGGGTGTCCATAAAGTTCGTATGCACTTTAAAAAATTGATAACTTTATTTGTACTTTTGATAGAAATAATCTGTAAAAAATATAAAGTTTAATGTACCTAGTTTTAAGTATAATTATTGAATAATTATTTACCACAAAATTTGCAAAGATTTTAAAATAAGTAAAAAAATATTTACTTTTTTTCAGAATCAATTTAATCCATGACTTCAAATGACATGTGAAAACAATTGTGTATGCAACCAAACCTAGTTCATTAGAAGATTTGAAAGCTAAAATAACTAATATGATTTCAGGCATTATTGTAAACCAGTTGGCAAATGTTTTCTGTGAACTGCAAAATTGTATTACCCTTTGTATTGTTAATGATGGAGGACATATGGAAACTTAAATAAAATTTCAATAAATCGTTAAAAAATATAGATTTACTTCTTTCGAATCCCTTTTACAAATTATTTCTCTCGCAAATAAAAATAAAGTTATAAATTTTTAAAAGTGCACACGAACTTTATGGACACCCTTTATAGAATCAAAATCGTATAAATGTATGTTTCAATACTGTGTTCGCAATGTAGCAACAAATAGTGCATGCATTATCAACAAAAAAATATGGATGCAGATGGCTAGGTTAAAACGTCGTGTATTGTTACTCTGACCACTGAACAATTATTACAAGCCTGTCCGCTGATAACAGAGTGAAGTGGGTAATGGGCCAGAAAAATAAACAAGACAGCAAATGGTAGCTATTATCGAAACAGAAAAAGGCCATTGGATCTGTCAAAGCCAGTGGTCAAGCCATCAATTTGCCTGACAACAGAGAAGCGAGCAAGGAGCACGTTGACCTAGATGGTGAAGCAGTTGAAGTCTTTCTCGTGAGCCAGCTTGTTTATTGAAGGAAACGGTAATGACATTGCTGAGAGTAGATAGGTCGGTAGCTATTCAGATAACCTCCTACATATTTCCTGTGCAAAGAAAGTCACCACTTATTTTTGCTTACTTTCCATTCGACAGATAGAAAAATTCTCGCACCATAAGTCACCGGTCTAGAACTTTTTTTTCTTTTTTATTGCCCGCTTTCCTGACGGACGTTTGATGAAAATAAAGAATGTTTTGTTGTAAAAAAAAAAAAAAAAAGAAAAAAGAAAAATGAAAGTAGATATAGGTTTTTTTTTTTAATCTTTTCACCCCAAGCAAGACAGTACCGCCACTAATGCGTAGGGGTCTACATAAGAATAAAAGTTTAGTCAGGAGGAGTGTAAACAGAAAGACGAACGAGTTACAGGGGGTGTCAGAGAAAGGACAAGAGAAGGATGGTAACACAGGTGTGAAGACAGTTACAAAGGTAGAGACAAAGAAAAAGTACAAGATATACAGGGTGATGTAGAAAAAAACTGAAGTCAAGTGAATAAGAGATGGGAATTGACATTGCATTTAAATTCCTAGAGATTGTAGCCGTCAGGAAAGCAAGTATATGGAAGGGAGTTCCACAGGCAGGAAGTGCGAGAAAAAAAGAGTCTACTGGAGTAGAATTGTCGGCTGCATTTGGTTGATCTAACTGTAAATGTGTGGGACCTTGTTGCCAGTCTGGTTGCACTAGTAAATTCTTGTGGCGGGGGGCGCCAGTGACTTAAGTTCGTCGGAGCAGGCTGACCATAAGTACAACACTACACATTTCACAAAGCCAAAAACTTTAGTCATGTTCTTAAATATCCACGTTAGATCAAGACTTTCATATAAATATGATGCATGGCGCCAAACCTATTCAGAAATATCTAAACTGTCAGCTTCTTAAGATCGATGGTCAAAAAAGTATTTGAGCGAGTGAATGCTAAATGATTTCGCGATGATCATCCTTCTCTGGACATTGTGGACTGGTGCTACAGAATCAAAAACAATAAACTATACCAAATAAAAGAAACCAAATCACTTAAGAATTCGCTACAGTAAAATAGATTGGAAGGAAACTCTCGTCAATACTAGAAAGAGCGATAACAGCGACTGAACTCGAGAAACCTATTTTCATTAAAAACAGTTGGTGAATGAGAATGTTTTATAAATTTTTTAAAGCAGTCCTCGTCGTTTGGTCAATGAATGCCAAATATAAAGAAACGACTAATATTACTATTCTTCTTCTATGTGCCCTGTCCTTTCAGGACGTAGGCGATCATGGCTCTCCACGTCTCCCTATCCCTGGTGGCTCTTAGCTCACCTTCTCTCGTTACACCACCCAAACCCTGCTCTACCATCCACTAGTTCAACTCCGTAAATCTAGAACATAAATGTACAGAAACTAGTATGGCCACAAAATGAGGGATCATTTTGTGTATTTATTATCATAGAGAATTGATCCCCCATTTTATATCCACATTATAATTTCTTATAAACAGTTGGCATATATCTTCTTCTTCTATGTGCCCTGTCCTTTCAGGACGTAGGCGATCATGGCTTTCCACGTCTCCCTATCCCTGGTGGCTCTGTTACACCATGCAAACATCGTTCCGTCATCCACCTGATCAGGTCCTTCAAATATGTTATCTGCTTCTTTCCCTTGTCCCTTTTCCCCTCTATATGGCCTGTTAGTATCAGGTTCTCCAAGCCCTCCTTCCTCATTGCATGTCCCAGAAACTTCAGTTGTCTCTTCCTGATGCTCAGTATTAATTTCCTTTTTGTTTTCATCATTTCCAAGACCTCATCATTGCTCACATGCTCGATCCATGAGATTCGCAGCATCCTTCTTTAGAACCACATTTCAGTTGCTTCAAGTTTTTCTTTCACCTTTGATGATATTGTCCAACATTCACTGCCATATTGAAGAACCGACTTAACATATAACAATCCAGTACACACTATTTTTTGTTTCTATCGAAATTTTCCTGTTTCTTAATACTTTACTCAACTTCTGGAATGCTTCATTCGCCATGCCAATTCGCCTTCGGATCTCTGTATCGCACTTTCCGTCATCTGTTATAGCAATACCCAGGTATTTAAATTTTTGTACCTGCTTGATTTTAGATTTTAGAGTCCCTCATCTGTAATTGGCATTTTGGGCTGCCTTTTTTTACTGATGACCATGCATTCGGTTTTCGTGCAGTTTATTTGTAGTCCTTTCGTGTCACGCTTTTCAGTTACCTTCTGTAGGAGGTCTTGTCATTTGTTAAGATATCGAAATGAAATTATTTAATAAATATTCAACCACTGATAATCTGAAAAGGATTGTAACAAGATAGCCATATCATTATTTATGTGCTGGATCATGGCTCCCCACAACTCCATATACTTTCTAGCTATAAACAATGCCTCGTTAACCATTACTACTGAGTTATGAACAATTCGCAAGATTAGTATAATTGAAAATTAAAACTGACTGAACTCGTGGTGCAGTGGATATCGACTCGGAACGACAAATCGGGGTGCTGAGTTCGAATTCCAGTTGAATTCTTTGCATTCACTTAAACACAAATACCTTTGGGAAAGGTATTAATCCGTCTCTTCCCTCCAGTTATGGGTTAAATAACAGAACAGATTGGGTTCTATAGCCTTGGTCGGCAACCAGTCTACCGCAGAAAGCAATGGCAACCTACTGTGGGATAATCTTCTCCCAAGTCAATCATGGCTTTTTCGAGACATGATCGCCCAAAGCGTGTATCACCTAGGGTACTTAACTAACTGATGAAGGGGAGATTTGAAGTAAAAGATTTGGTTCTGCACAAGGATGTTGGGAATACCATGAACAGGACATGAGAGAAATGAAAGCTCTATAGGAACAGCTGAAGTTTTTTGTTTATATAATGAAGGAAGAAGGCTTCGATAATTTGACACGCTGGTAACAAAATGAAAGCAAGAAGGGCAGGGGAAAACAAAGAGTAAGCTATCTAACGAACTTCCAAAAAATATATTGCAGAGCAGGGACCGAGAGAAATAGCAAGGGTCAAATAGAAATAAGAACCTGAAGGGACCCGGCACATAAAAGGAGATTCATAAAAATTTATGGATAACGATTTTCGAAACAATGAAACCGGGAATGGTGTTCGACTCGCCATTTTTTCTCTCTTGGAAATACGAACCTAGAAGATGGTTGATCTTTTAGCTTTGATTTAATGATTTCACACCGAAAAGAACATTAAATTTCTGAGCGTTTTATCAGCTTCCTGAAGACAAGGAACCCAGAGAAATTCTAGTAGAACTTCAAAGCTATAAAATGGAATGTAAAAAGGGAAATAAAAGAAACTATAAGAGTTACAGCTTGCAGCCTTTGACACGCGCGCATCAGGACGGCCGGCCGGCAGAAAACCGAATCGAACCTGTAAGCCTATAATTTCAGAAAACGAACCTTATCGCCATATTTGACATTTTTTTTACATTTGCTTCATAAGAGAATCAGATATATTTTTACTTTATCCTTTTTTAGCTGAAGCATTGTCAACCATTATAATTAATTTTTTACTAGCAATTATCTTCATCTTCATTGTTATTAGATGAAGTATTGTCGACCATTATTGTTAATTTTCGTTTGGTATTTACTTTCAATTAGTGAGTGATCAGTTAATTTTTTTATTTATTTTTTTTTTAATCATATCACCCCAAGCAAGGCGATAACGCCACTGATGCACAGGGGGCTACGTAAGGGTAAAAAGAATGGAAAAGAGAAAGCCGGAAACAACATCCTAAACAGGGAACAAGGGATGAGCCTCTTCACCTGTTCAATAGACGTGGGTGGAGTGTGAACCGGGCGATAGTTTAGTCTATCTACTCCAATATTACTTCATAACAATAGAAAACCGATTTCCCACTTTATGCCCAGTAGAAGTTTTAATTATGTTTCCAGCAATTATATTCAGTCAGTCAGTTAAGTGCCATACGTGATACATGCTTTGGCCAATCATGTCTCGAAAGAGACATGACTGACTGGGAAGAAGATTATCTCGCTATAAGTTGCCATTGCTTTCTGCGGTAGACTGGTTGCCAGCCAAAGCTATAGAACCCAATCTGTCCTGTTATTTAGCCCATAACTAGAAGGAATAGTCGGACTGATACTTTTCTCACGGCTATTTGCGCGTAAGTGAATGCAAGGAATTCAACTGGTATTCGAACTCGACTACCCGGTTTCTCGTTCCGAGCGAATATCCACTGCACCACAATGCACATTATTTGTTTCCATTCTCTCGCTGTTCAGTCCATATCCTCAGCACATTTCTGTTGCTTCTTCATCTTTGGAGAGAGTGTCCAGCATTCGCTCCCATACAGAAGGACAGATATCACGCAACAGTTCAGTACCCTTTTCTTTATTTCTAACGAAATCTTTCTGACACTTAATACTCAACTTAGCATTTGGAGTGTATCTTTAACCAAAAGCTAAGCAGAATATTAAGAGACAGAAATGACCCATAAGGAGTTGATATGCAGCTTAAAAAAAATAAAAATAAAAAAATAAAAACGTATTCTGCCATCTTTTTTAACTGTCAATTAACTTTATCTACATTCAACGCATTTTGTTCAAAATTACAATTATTAACGTCATTTATGTCATTTTTACGCTTCATTATCTTTTTTTTTTTCCTGAAAGAAGGGAAATAAAGACAACGTTCTTGATTCTAGCTTCAACCTTAAGCTTTTATTGAAATTATTTCTTTTTTTTTTTTTTGGATCCTCATAGGGCTGACAAAATTATAGGTTTGTGTGTGGTGGAGTGTGTGTACATGTATGGCATGGAAAGAGTGAAAGAGAAAGCGGAAGACAAGCGTGTGGCGTGGCGTATCGGCATTCTTCATTGTATTGTCGTCTTGGGTTGGCTAATGAAGCACAAGGCAGACAAAGCAAGAAGTGGGGGTGATTTTACTCTGATCAACTTTTGCATTAAATAGCAGTTAAAGTTAGCAGGAATGATAGTAGGAAATAAGATAGGACTGCTGGTAACCAAAGACACCTATCGGAATGGAAGTTCAAGGAAATTAGATATAACATGAATATAATCTAGTCTTGCAACAAATAGAATGGAATTATATTATCAACAATTGAGTAAAGAAAAGAAATAATAGCCTTAACTTAATCTAATTAAACGTAATTTTAGGCTTAACTTATCACAGATCTAGGAAAATAAAAATAAAAATAAAAATAAAATTTTGGCTTAGAAATTTGAATTATGATTTGATGTATGAAATATAAAATTGAATTATGATTTGATGTATAAATTTGCTGGTGACATTAGTCACGTGTTGTTTTGTTTGTATTAAACTTCTCCTCCCACTATATCCCGACAAATGGAAACGGAAATACTTATTATAGTGGGCTATCCTATGTTGCCTCCCCCTCCGCCTGGCCTTGACTGAACTTTCATTCCGTAGTAATACGACATGAAACAAGTCGAATAGGGCCTTCCGTCTGATGAAGTCGGTGATTGTTGGCAACAACAATTATTGACTGAAATAAATTTATTACGGAAATATGACCGGTGTTTAAAGTTTTTCTTAAAAGAAAACAGAAAATATATATATATATATATATATATATATATATATATATATATATATCACCCTGATTGAGCACTCTGGAAGAAAGGTAGACTTTGAAAAACAGTAACCATTCTAGCGTGTAGTACGCATCGTTCATTCAGTAAAATGAATTGGAGCACCCTAGCTATTGGGCGCGTAATATGATATGCGCTAAAAAATACTGCCTTCTTCACCGAACGCCTCGTGGTCCAGGGGTAGAGTCGCCAACTGACGGGTTTCGAGCCTGGGTTAAGGATCAATCGGAGTCTAACTGTACTGATGAGCTGTTGTACAGCGAAACAGATCTATCTGCGGATGACAATATATATATATATATATATATATATATATATATATATATATAATTGTAGTTTCATATTGTATTGACAATATAAAGCTCTACTTTGTAACGAGCACTCTTTATAAAAGTAAATGCTTGAACAGTTGGTTTTTAATCTACGTGTTCTATCACTTTCTTACTATATATATATATATATATATATATATATTAAAAAAGGATTAATTCAAAGATGTTGAATGGCCATTTCGATATGAAGATCCCCACGGGGAACGACACATCACCTCAGCAACAGAAAAAAACCTTTCAGAAACTGGAGAAAAATTAGTCTACTTTTCCTTTTTAAATAGATTGCAAAGAAATTAAAAAATAAAATAAAATAAAAATAAAGGGAAGGAAAAAGAAAAAGAAAAAGATAGAATAAAATCAAATAAATAGGATAAATATAGATAGATAGAATTATTATAAGAAAGTGAAAAAAAACACGTAGATTAAAACCCACTGTCCAAGTATTTACTTTTATAAAGAGTGCTCGATATATAATAGAGATTAATATTATACTTGCAAAATAAATCATTTTCACCATTTATTTGTTCTGAAGAAGAACAGTATTGTTCTGAAACATGAAAATTTTTGTGTAGTCATATGTTTTCATAAACCATTGTAATAAACTTACAATATATATATTACAATCTCTTAATATCAATCACAGTCTCGTTATATATATATATATATATATATATATATATATATATATATATATATATACACATATAAAACAGTCTTCCTTTCTACATATCCTTTTTTTTTACATATCTATGTATTTCTCATCATCACTTCATATCTTTCTATCTATCACAGTCTTCTCATATATATTTATCTATATATCTTTACTAGCAGCATAGCCCGGCGTTGGCCGTGCAACTCAGAACATTTTAGTAGTAGGACTCGGTTATATATATATATATATATATATAGATATATATATATATATATAAATCATATTAAAAATAGTTGTTTAAAAATTGTTCAAAAATTCCATTAAAAAACTATTTTCTTTTGTTTTGCGTAAACGTGGTTTGATTTTTTTATGTGACATTGTCAACAACATTGCGTTTGTTTTTGTTTCAAAATTACGGAGGAAAATATTTACATTTTTTGTTGACTAAATGAATTTAACATAAAAATAAAAATTATTTTTTTGTTTTACTGAAATTAGAAATTACGCCCTCAATTAAGAAAAATGTAAACATTTAATTTTTAAAAATAATTTAAATATAAAGGCTCATTTTTTGTAATAAAAAATATTTTAGTCGCGTTTGACACGTGTGATTTGATTTCTGTGACGTAATTCAGCAACCATCTTAGATCTTTTACGGAGCAAAGGTAAACAATCTGCTCCATTGGCCAAAAAGTGCGAAAGAGAAAATTGCTGAACTTAAAATGAAAAAGTCTGTGTCGACCTGGCTTTCTTGTAGATATGTGTCCCTAGAAAGTTTTAATGGCGTAGCTTTAAAAAAATGTAGGCGTGGATAGCTTACAGTCACACACAGACTCACAGATTGCCTTTTATATATATATAGTTGAGAAAAAGCTAAGAACACATTTTAATAGACAGATGGGGAATGACTTTTAGAGACTAAATGAGATAGATTCATAAAAAGTAGATATTGAAATATAAACAGAAATTAAAGTGAGACAGATTAATGAAAATATATTTCGAGATGTTAAATATAAGAACGCTTCCTCACCTTTACACACACCCACATATATTTCGATGATAAAAAAAATTGCGAAATTAGTGGTTATTCTCAATGTTTTTAAATGGATAATGTTTTGCTTCAGGTTACAGACGCGTTCTATCTTAACTGAGAGCGTAATGCCAAGAAACTTTAGTGAAAGGTTTAATTTATATTTTAGAAATTTCCTTTACATTAACATATGTGTAACTAATCTCGGCAGTCTCTCTTTACAACCATTTTCTTTTTTTCGTATGATGCGTAGAAAACAAATATGCGGCTAGCGAAACGGTTACCAGCGCAGAAAACTAAAACCGCAAGACGTGTTCTTTTTCTGGCTATGCTCGTTTTCGTACAAAAAAAATCATGAATTCGTCTCTTCTTCACTCACCCCACAGCTATGGATTAAATATTGCGGTTGACTGGAATCGTTGTCATTGCTTGGCAGCCAGTCTAGAATAAGGATTACAGCCAGGAAGTTCTCCCTTCTGAATTCATTATGCACATTTATAAATCTACCATCCGTCCGTGCATTGAATACTGCTGTCATGTCTGGGCAGGCTCCCTTGGGGTTCTCGACAAAATCTGAAAATGATTCTGCAACGTAGTCAATCCTGACCTGGTGGCTCAAATCCAGTGTCTCTCACCGAGTGGCTTCCCTCTGTCTCTTTTACAAATATTTTCACGGATTCTTCTCCGATGAGCTAAGCTCCTTGATGCCCCGCCTACGCGAATTTACTCAAGCTATGAGACTGACAACAAGGTCCCACCCTTTTGCAGTGAAAACAATTAAGTGTAACCACAACTTCTACTCTATTAGCTTCTTTTCTCGCGACTCCCGCCTGTGGAACTCCCTCCCGTATTCTTGTTTCCCTGATAGCGACAATCCCTAAGAATTTAAATGCAACGTCAACTGATCTCTTATCTCCTTGATTCGCATCCTTCTCACTCTGCATTTTGCTCTCACGCAGCTCTCTTTACACTAATGTACCCGTCCTTCTCTTACACATTCTCCGACACCTACTCTGACCTATTCTCGTCTCTCTTCACTCTCCTGCGTAACAGTGCCTTGATTGGGGTGAAATGATTATAAAAGAAAAAATATACATACAAAAATGTAACGGAAAAATCACTCGGATATTTCTCAAGAACTTACGGTAATTCACAGATGTTAAAGACAAGAAATCACTAGAATGACGATGTCTTGGTATTAGAATTTTAACAAAAAGAAACCTAAAAGATTCCTTTGCTTCCCTTGAAGGTTCCTTATTAATAATTTTTTACAGCCCATAAACGTATGGTTTTTTTAAAATTATCAACCTTTTCAAGTCGCAGAACAACACATCCCTGCTAACCCTACAGCGCCGGCCCAGCAATATGCCAAATATATTTTTTCGTTGACCTTTAAAAACAAATAAAATCAATATTTGTTTATATTTCTGAGATTATGCTCTGTAATTATTTATATTAATTACATTGTTTGGTACTCATCTTTGTTGCCATATTCACTATGTTTCGGTCGTTGTACGCCCTGACCATCTTCAGATGATCGGAATTTTGAACAGAACCCTTTATTTATAGTTCCTAAAGGACGCTTGGCCCAGTCGATAAAATCAGTAGTTGGATTCATTGACTTCACTCAAAGAGTTGCGAGTTCAATAACTGGCTACAGCAGTGGTGAAAATTTTTTTAGAGTGTTGAGTTAAACTAAGACATCAAGAAGTGGCATGACACATGAAACGAGATCAATATTCCCCATATGATCGAAATAAATATTTCAGTTTTACTTCGCATTCAATTTTTATTTTCCTATTTGACTCAGAATTTTCATTTTCGGTATAATCTGTTCACAATGTCTTCTACTTTCTGAGTCACTGATATGTATTTATAAAAATATCGGTCTCTTTTGAATGTATTTGTTTATTGATTATTTAATTATTTTGTTTTACGGCCTATCAACCTCAGTGGGTTATTTAATGCTGACAAGATTTTTAGAATGCGTTCTTATGATTAAAATAGAGATTTTTTTTCAAAACCACTAACCCATTAAAGGAAACTTTACTTAGTGCTTTGAAAGACATATTTGTACCGTACTCTAAAACTGTTTTAGAGTGTACTTGATGTTATGACATCGGAAAGAACCAAGATTGCGCGTGCAATAATCGTAAAGTTCAATAGAAATACGTGCGCAGATAATGCATATTGGTACCCAACCTACCGAGCCAGTCTGCTAATCTATTTAACTAAAATATTCTTTATTACAACATTAAACCAAAAAAAGTAAGGATCTTTGCTGTTGTAGAAGTCAAGTTAACTTACCAGGAACATCATGGCTGCCTTGTAAACTATCATAGCCTCCACGCATTGGTGGGTGTCATGGCCTCCGCATGTTGGTAAAAAGAGTTAGACCCGGATAACCTCTATTATCAAACATCTAGCCAATGGCAGGCCAGCAAATGGCAGGCCAGCCAATGGCAGGCCAGCCAATGGCAGGCCAGCAAATGGCAGGCCAGCCAATGGCAGGCCAGCCAATGGCAGGCCAGCAAATGGATTGCCCCGCTCTGAGCAATGGACTGGCCTATTCGGCAAGAAATAGTCCCAAGTCTCTTTCTGGGTTTTATTCTCGACATTTGTTGCCGACACTGTCAGCCGTTAACTCACCCTAAATAAAAAAAGGATTTCTATTCACTAACATGCACACCAAATCCTCCCAAAGCGATGGCTTTCCGTTGCACTTCGGTTGGGTTAACCTTTTCGATTGCTCCAAATGTGGGCAAATCAAATGTGCTATTTCTAAGTGCAGGATCAGCCTTTTGAACTCACCCCGATAAATAAGCTAAAAAAAATTCTTGTGACTATCTCGAATATGATCCGCAATGTCGAAATGCGTTTCACTTCCGGATTTTTGGTAATTTTTCATCTGGGTGTTTGCAGTTGTTACGAGGCAAGCTAAACAACATGGTAAATGTTCGTTTTAACTCCCGACGGCTTTTCTCCCTTCAAATTTATCCAAAATAGCATTATTTCTGTGCAAATGTATATGCTGAACTCAAATCAACAATTAGTTATTGAAGAAACTTACCTTTTTTGCTTTGAAAGTCCATAAAAAACGAACTATATCTAGCACTTTTTCTCTCTCGTAACTCTCATGAAGTCATGTAATTAACTGTAATTAACTGCAGCAATTTTCTGTCGATTTTTGGTCGATTTTCTTCATTTACTGAAACTTCCGGCGATGTACTTCCTGTAATGAAAGTAATAAGCGTAGAACTACAATAGCGCATTAATTACATGAAAGAAAGTACATCGCCGGAAGTATCAGTAAATAAAGAAAAATCGACCAAAATCTGCCAAAATTCGTTGCCTACGCAGTACGTCATTCTGCAGTTAATTACATGACTTCGTAAGAGTTACGGGAGAGAAAAGGTGCAAGATATAGTTCGTTTTTTTATGGACATTTAGATAAAAAAAGGTAAGTTTCTTCAATAACTAATTGTTGATTTGAGTTCAGCATATACATTTGTACAGACATAATGTTATTTTGGATAAATTGGAAGGGGGAAAAGCCGTCGGGAGTTAAAACGAACATGTATTAACATTTTTTAAACATTTAATAAAGAAAAAAAACAAAGTTTAATTTCAAAGTTATAATTTTTTGAGAATAACTAATAGCGATAACAGATACTGGACTTGAGAAACCTATACGCAAACAAATAATATTACCACGATCCTTACTTATAAATTACAAATATTACTTTTACTGAAATTGTTCATGTCTTCGAACCAAATATATTAAACTAGCAGTATAGCCCGGCGTTGCTCGGGTGTAATAAAAGCTTTAAAACTAATCCATGGTCCTGGAGCTCAGTCTCTTTGGACGTTGGCACGAAAGACTAAAAGGCAATAGGTGTTTCCTGTTAAACCGAAACCGTAGACTGAAAGAAAAATGAATGGATGTAAGTCAAATTTTGATTTCCTGGTATCGATATCAAAAAAGTTTTTTTCGTCGTAAACTGAATTTTGAAGGCAAGTCCTCTGAGTAAATGGTATCATAGCTGAGACTAAGAAATACAATCAGAGCTAAACCCGAAGCAAAAGCTAAAATAAAAGGGCTGAAAAAATACAGACATACAGGCAGATAAACAGACACACACACAAACATCTTGCGTTTATATATATATTATCGATTTTCTGCACTATTGTAAGAACTGCAACCTTGAAACTTCTTAATATCGTTTCTTATGTCGTTGTCTATGAGTGTATCAAATTTGATTAAAATCGGACCACTCCTTCTATAAACCCGATGTTTTCGATTATCGATTTTCGATATTTATGGGTGGTACCTCGATACAAAACCTATCTAAGAACAGTCGCAGACGCTTATAGTTACAACTGTGCGAATTTTCAAGAAAATCGGTTCAGCCGTTTCGGAGTCTATAGGTAACGAACACACAGACACACACACACAGACACACACACACACACACACACACACACACACACACACACAAAGTTCCATTTATAAATAAGTTTAGATTAGATGAAGAGATTCAATAACTAAGCCAGATAAATTCGTATACAAACCGTTTTTTCTACTTATGCTTTTAAAAAAAGGCATGAAATCACTACTCCAAATCAGTCAGGTCATAAATTATTCCGTACTGCCGTCACCATCTAATCTATTACAATTTTTGCTACCAACGTTTCCCTGTGCGTTTTTTTTTTCTTTCTTTTTTTTTAAATACTTTCATAATAACTGTACTGATGAAATTTCCGTTATCATACCTAGCCTTTATGAATTTAAACGCAGTACTATATTAGTGGAAAACTTTCATCTTTTTACACTTTACAGTTGAAATGGCTAGATGGAACCATAAGTGCTATGCTAGCATTTTCTCTTCTAACATGTTTTGCTTGTGGATCTCTTTTCCGGTTTCTTACTTTCCGGTCAGTTTGATCTTCAACTTTAATAAAAGGCTATCTTCTGTCCTGTTAAATTATATTCTTACCTTGTTCTCGCTCGTTAATAATGTTTTTGTTTTTTTGTATTCTTTAACACTCAGTAATCCCCTACGTCATAGTGGCTTTGTTGCCTTGCTTGGGGTGAAATGCTTAAAAGAGAAAACATGTTACTCCAATAAAGGTTTGGTACCGATAAACAACTGCTATTGTCTCTTGTGATTCCTTAAAATACTCTGTCTAGTGGATAATTGATTTACTAAGTGCTGCTTAGATGCGGCACAAGGCCGAAGGTATGAGATATCCAGTGAGGACCGAACTCACTACTCAGTTGTAATAGGTTCTGGCAAGACAAGCTCTCTAACCATTACACCACGGCGAGGCACCACCTGCCCAGTGGATAGACGATCTTATAGATCTTGAGATATTTTGATTTTGTTAAAATAATAAAAGGAATGATAAATGGTAAACCATGTACTTTTGGACCTCAACAATTCTCTGTTTTTAGAACGCTGAAATACTCTTTTTCTCCAATTTATTTTGGTCCACAGTTTGAAACTATTTTCTACTTATTTCCTAACTTTTGGTTTTGCAAACATTTTTTCCTCCCCAGAGAAATTCTTTCTTCTCACCCAATTTCTTATTTTTATTTTCTTATTCTTTCATTTTATTTATTTATTTATTTTCGCAATCGGAGTCTACAAGCGACAATGAACACACATCTTGAAATAATCATTGGAACCATATGGGAATTGGAGGGCTCGGCGTGCAATGCTTTACGTAAAAACAAAGAACCTCTCCCCTTAACACTATCAGTCCAGGTGCTGCACTAACAAATTTCAAGTCAATAAAATTGGTCTATTAATGCTTTACGAGAAAGCAAAAAGCAGAAACAAAGATCTCGTCTTTCGAAAACAATTTCTTTCTTGCACATTTACCATTTTTCGATTCCGCTGTTCTTTAAGAACTGAATCTGGTGCTAATCTTAACCGAAAAGCCAACAATTAGAGTTTAGTTTGTCACAAGGCTACAAGAGTTAGGCGACTAGTGAAAATCAAAATCCCTTCCACGGGAATTGGTCTGTGAATTTAACTTAGCAACACCTGCTCCACAGAGGCATAATACAAGCCGGGGGTTCAATAGTCGGGGTAGTGTGAATTTATTCTGAGTACGCAATAAACATGGTGCGTTTTAATAAAAGCGGGTGTTGGAAAATCATTTGATGTGTCAAAATTGCAAACTTGATAAACGAATAGGTCTTGATCAATTCGGGGGTCGAAATTTTCCTAAAAATAAATAAATATTGCCCCCCTTTTAACTTTATTTAAGATTCTTCTATGTACCGCGTGCTTTCAAAACGTGGGCGTTCATAGTAAGGTTTATCATTGTATTATCTCTCTTAATCCCTCTTCTGCCAACCATTTACACAAACTCATTAGGTAGGTTATGCGCTGCATTCCTCTTTATCTCGACTTCAATATGTCCAGTGAGTGTCAAATTTTCTAAGCCTTCCTTCCTTAGAAATTGTAAATGTCACTTTTTGATTCTATGTATAAGTGTCCTGATTGTTTCCATTTTCTTGAATTTTTTTTCTCTTACTCAACTTTGTTCATGGTATTCTCAGCATCCTTCTGTGGAATCACATTTCTGTTACCTCAAGTTTTGTTTTCATCTGTGATGAGATCAAGTAAGCTTAATTTTATGTGCCCTGTCCTTTAAGGACGAGAGTCAACATAATTTTCCATAACATCCGTAAGATTTTGTTGTTCTATGTAACTTTTTAATCCTTACCTCTCCTCTTAGTTTTGGTCTTCCATCTATTCGCACGTAAAAAAGTTCTTACTGTTTCTCCATACTTCTTTTGCTTTCAGTAAGCCTTGTGAGTGTTAAATTCTCTGTACTTTATTACCTCTTTATGCGTTCCAAAAATTTAAAATATTTCTGATCGGTGCGTTGATGCAGTGGATATCGGCTCAGAACGAGAAATCGGGGAGCCAAGTTCGAATTCCAGTTGAATTCCTTGCATTCACTTACGCGCAAATATCCGTGGGAATCCGTCTCTTCCCTCCAGTTAGGGCTTAAATAACAAGACAGATTGGGTTCTATAACCTTGGCTAGTAACCAGTCTACCGCAGAAAGCAATGGCAAACTACTGCAGGATACTCTTCTGCCCAGCCAGTTATGTCTCTTTCGAGACATGATCGGCCAAAGCGTGTACCACGTATGGCACTTAACTGGCTGACTGAATGTAATATTGGAAACATAATTAAAATTTATACTGTGCATAAATTGGGGGATCGGTTGTCTATTGTTATGAAGTAATAAACTGATCCCCCACTAACTATACATAGTTAAATAATGAAAAATAATATATCCTTTCTCCCTCCAGCTATGAGTGAAATGGCAGGACAGATTGGGTTCTATTGCCTTGGCTGGCAACCAGTCTATCGCAGAAAGCAATGGCAACCTACTGCGGGATAATCTTCTGCCCAGTCAGTCATGTCTCTTTCGAGAAATGATCGCCCAATCGTGTATCACGTATGGCACTTAACTGGCTGACTGAATATAATAGTTGGAAACATAATTAAAACTTGTACTGGGTATAAAGTGGAGGATCGTTTTTCTATTGTTATGAAGTAATAAACTGATCCCCCACTAATTATACTTAATATAATAATGTAATATAATTTATCTTTTCTCCTCCAGCTATATAGCCTTGGCTGGCAACCAGTCTACCGCAGAAAGCAAAAGCAACTAACTGCTGGATAATCTTCTGCTTAGTCAGTCATGTCTCTTTCATGGTAAGTATAAATCATAGTTTCTATTTTTTCTTAAAACTTTTCACTGTCTACATGTTTATCTGCATTCCTCCTCAGAACTACATCTCTTTTCTTTTCATTTATTTCTTCATCCCGAAAAGATTATCCTGCATTCAATATTCTACAGAAGTTTAAGTATCACGTAGCAGTGATACCCCACAAAAACAGGAAATTTGGTGCAGTTTATTTAATAGTTGCAATTTTTGTGACAGTTATTTAAAACAAAAGCAAAGGAAAGAAATTTAGTTGATTCAAACAGAATAAAAAACACAAATGTTAGATGTGCTGTTCAAACTAAAGAACTCTGGCAAAATTTCTTGGAATTTTTTTCAGTCCCCAAATCTTTCAAAAAGGGAACAATCACCTCGCATTGAAAATTTGCTTACTGCGACATTCCGAAACAAAGGCTGGAAGAAATTATGTTACTTAATTTTTAGCTCATTTATGTAGTAAAATATGTGATTAATTTCTTTTATATTTTAGTATTTTTGGGTGGGGGTTCACTGTATAGTAAATCTATAATTTCCTATTTTTTATTTTTCCTGAAAAAAAAAATCAAAACAAAACAAAGCAAAAACGATGTATGAAGTATAGAAAACTAAAATTAATTATATATATATATATATATATATATATATATATATATATATATATATATACATATAATAGATAGATAGATAGATAGATAGATAGATAGATAGATAGATAGATATGTGTGTGTGTGTGTATATATATATATATATACATATACAGTACTGTGCAAAAGTATTAGGACAAGAACTATTTTATCTTTTATGAGGCATATTGACAGAAAATAAACAATTTAATTAAAGCAATTTTATTTGATTTACGCAACAAATGCTTTAACCAGAAAAAATACTTGTTACAAAATAAATTTAATATTTAGTATAACAGCTTTTTGCTTCGATTCCAGCCTTCATTCTGCCAGGCATTGACATCACAAGCTTCTTCAATGTATCTGATGGTATCTCCTGCCAAGCAGCTTGTATTTGTTCCCAAAGTGTGTCTTGCGAAGTAACATTAGATTTATCAACTTTTTATCCCAAATATCCCATAGAGGTTCAATAGAGTAGTTTCAAAATAACTTGTTTAATAGAAAATAGGAAAAATTAAATATAACTTCTTTTTAATACATTTCTTTTACACGTAATTTTAAATAATCAATATTTATTAGCAATTTACTTGGATTTCACCCTGTATCTAAATTTCAATGAAATTTTTAAGAAAATCACCCCTGTCCTAACACTTTTGCACATTACCGGTAATGTGCAAAAGTGTTAGGACAGGGGTGATTTTAAACTTTATTTTGATGCCTCATAAAAGATAAAATAGTTCGTGTCCTAATATTTTGCACAGTACTATATATATATATATATATATATATATATATATATATATATATAGTGTATCGAGGCAGCAGATAATTTTCTAAACATATACTGTTAAATTATAACAGACAATGAATGTCTATTATGTTTCATCATGAGCCATTCTAAACATCGTATTTTGGCTTTAATTTCAGGTGAAAATAAAGCCAAATTGTTTTTAATACTTTCACCACAAGCAAGGCGGTACCGCCACTGATGTGCAAGGGGCTACATAAGAGAGTTAAAGCTTTAGGCAGGAGGAGGATGAAGAGAAACACGAACCAGTTACAGGGGGTGTCAGATAAAGGGCAAGAGAAGGATGTGAACACAGGAGTGAAGACATTTTCGGAGGTTGAGAGAAAGGAAAAGAACAAGATATACGGGGTGATGTAGAAAGAACTGGAGTTAAGTGGATAAGAGATGGCTATTGACTTGGCATTTAAATTCCTGGAGGTTGTAGCCGCCAGGGAAGCAAGTATATGGAAGGGAGTTCCACAGCGGGAAGCGCGAGAAAATAAGCTGATGGAGTAGAATTGTCGCCTACATTTGGTTGATCTAAATGTAAAAGGGTGGGACCATGTTGCCAGTCTGCTTGCCCGAGTAAATTCATGTGAAGGGGGCACCAGTGACCCAAGTTCGTCAGAGCAGAAGCCATGAAAAGGTTTATAGAAGACACAGAGGGAACCCACATCCCGCCGATGAGAAAGTGACTGGAGTCGAGCTGCCAGGTCAGGACCAATAACATTACAGAATCTCCTTTAGAATCTGTCAAAAACACTAAGACGAACAGCAGGGGCGCCTGACCAAAGATAACAACAGTATTCGATGCACGGCTTGTCTAACATATGAGCCTAAAGCTTAGAAAAAGCATAATAAAAAAATAGCCATATGTTGTACAATTTTTGTCTTTATTTTCACTGGAAATTAAAGCCAAAGTACGATGTTTAGAACTGCTCATGATTAAACATGATACATATTCATTGTCTGTTATATTTAACAATATATGCTTAGAATATATATATATATATTGTCATCCGCAGACAGATCTGTTTCGCTGTATCACAGCTCATCAGTACGGTTAGACTCCGATTGCTTTTTAACCTGTCTGTGGATGACTATATATATATATCAAGAGATTTGTACCCACAGAAAGAACAAATTGATTTAAACAGAGTAGACGTCATAATATAACTAACACTTAAGAAATTGACCTATATATATTATCCAAATAAAAAATAAAATTAACAGGAACGTATGCGGAAGACCGGAGTACGTTTGAACCAAAATTGTTTTATTTCTATGTATCATGCCCTTCAGGCCCTTACCAACTTCCTATCTTGTTCAGCTGATAACAGTTGTTCTCCCTTTGCTAAAATAACCGCCTGTTCTGCCATCCATTCACGCAGGTTCGTCAGATAACTGGGTTGCTGCTTTCACCTATCTCCCTCCCACTCAATATGCCTGGCTTATGGGGGTTAAGTTTTATAAGCCTTCTTTCCTCATTATGAATCCTAGGTATTTCAGCTTTTTCCCTGATTTTGAGTGGTAGTTTTATTTCTGTTGCCATTTTCTTAAAGATTTTTTTTTTAAAAATCATATCACCCCAAGCAAGGCGGTAACGCCACTGATGCGCAGGGGGCTACGTAAGGGTAAAAAGAATGGAAAAGAGAAAGCCGGAAACCACATCCTAAACAGGAAACAAGGGATGAGCCTCTTCGCCTGTTCAATAAATGTGGGTGGAGTGTGAACCGGGCGATAGTTTAGTCTATCTACTCCAATTTAAAAAAAAATTAAAAAAATAAAAAATAAAATAAAAAAGGAAAAGAGTTAAAAGATTGGAAAAGAGAAAACCGGAAACCGCATCCTAAACAGGAAACAAGGGATGAGCCTCTTCACCTGTTCAATAGCTGTGGGTGGAGTGTGAACCGGGCGATAGTTTAGTCTATCTACTCCAATTTCCGTGTTTTTTACCTGTTCCCTCCATGGAATTTTCAGTATCTTTCTGTAGATTCACGCCTTTTGTTTTTTTCCTCGTCCGTCTGGAAATTGGCTAACACTCACTGCCATATGAGAGGATAGATATCAGATAGCAATCCAACTCCCTATTGTTTGTTTCGAACTATTTTTTTCCGTTCCTCAGCATTTTACTACCATTGTGAATGCTTATTTTGCTAGTCCAAGCCGTGTTCGAATTTAGGTGTTGCAATTTTAGTTAAAGCGCTTCCCAGATCTTTGAACTTCTGCACCAACTTGACGTTTAACTCGACAATTCGTAATAGATCTAAGGAGAAAAAATACGCTTGTCTCACGTTTCTTCCTATTCTATGTAGCTCCACAATTCATGTTCTATCCATATGTAAGCGGTTTACTTCCAATATAAGTTCTGGATTATTCTAACATCCTTCCTAAATAGATTGAGTGTCCTTAGCGGTCCAAATAGGGCCTTGGGTCGTACCATTGTCAAATGCTTTTGCGTAATCTATAAAAACATCCTTCCTAGAAAGACCTTGGTCGAAACGGAAACGGCACATCTTACAATAAACATGTTTCTGTGTTCTAGCAGTTTATAATTAGTTTTATTTTCTCGCTTTTCTTTATCATAATGTCTCGGAGGTCTTGTTATCATTTCTGATTTCAGTTCATTCCAAAAACTGGGATCTTGCATTCTTAAGACGGAATATACCAACTTTCTAACATCTGGTCGAGGAGAAGAAGCTGGCTGGTCAAAGGGCTTTTACTTCGTCCTGGTTTGAATGGGGCTATCCTGGTAAAGATTTCAGCGTCGTTGTGTGCGTGTATTGGTTATATATACATATATATATAATAATTATTCTTTAGAACATGTACAAACTACTACAAAATTGTACATTTTGTTTCGACATTGAAAGAACATTCTCTCATCAGTTAGTTAATAATGATGGGAATAAACTTTTTTTTTAATTAAAACAGCACCGTTTCCTTTTATTTTTGGAAATCTTTGTGTACGTGGTAAGAGGATATTAAGAAAAGAGGACAGAAAAGATGGGAAAACAAAATGAGAAATCGAGAAAGGGAAAAAGACAAAGGGAAGGGAAAAACAGACAGGAAACAAAAATCAAATAGGAAAACAAGAGAGAAAGCACTGAGAGGAAAGAGCCAATGGAAACGGCTAAGAGAAAGAAATTCTAAATCTAGGCAGAAAGTAAATTGTAGACAGATGCAGACATTGGCTACACGATTTAAAATCCGAAAGTATGGGACACCCAGGAAAGATCGAACTCACTACCCAACTGTAATCATTTCAGCGAGACATCACGTCGAGTTGCCCAAATATGAAGCTTAATGAATGTTAAGTAATATTATACTTCTTCATGTGCCGTGTCCTTTCAGGACATAGGCAATCACATGATTCCAGTTGTCCCTATACATTGTGGTTCATATCATTTTTCCTTTTGGTCAGTCAGTTAAAGTGCCATACGTGATACACGCTTTGGGCGATCATGTCTCCAAAAGAAACATGACTAACTGGGCAGAAGATTATCATGCAGTAGGTTGCCATTGCTTTCTGCGGTAGACTGGTTACCAGCCAAGGCTGTAGAACCCAATCTGTCCAAATATTTAACCCATAACTGGAGGGAAGAGACGGATTAATGCCTTTCCCAAGGGTATTTGTGCGTAAATGAATGCAAGGAATTCAACTGGAATTCGAACTCGGCTCCCCGATTTGTCGTTCCGAGTCGATATCCACTGCACCACAACGGACATTTTAGTATCTCTCCCAAATTCTTCTCCGCGATCCACTTGCTCAAGCCCATTAAGTTTGTCTCACGTTGATTTACCCTGTTTCTCGTTCTGGGAGTATGAGTATCAGATTTCTTATTAAGAGCCTTAAAACCTCAGCTGTCTCTTCCTGATGCTAAGAATAAGTTTTCTTTTTGTTTTCAGCCTCCCTAAAACCACGACGTTGCTCACAACTTCGGACCATGGCTTCCTCTGCATCCTTCTGTAGAACCACATTTCTCTTGCTTGGAGTCTCCCCTTCATCATTGAGGAGATTGTCTAGCATTTGCTGCTATACAGGTGGGCAGATATCACATAATAGTCCAGTCCACTTAAAGAAACTTAAACAATAAGCCTCGGTTTACGCCTTGGAGATTATTCAGTATTTGTCTAACGTCGTACAAACTGCAACAAAGATGAGGACAATAGTCCGAATAATGTAAATACTGTAAATACTACCTCATCTCAAAAATATAGACAAATAGAATGAGCTATTATTAATCGTCGTACAAATGACAACGAAGATGAGGACAATAGTCCGAATAATGTAAATACTGTAAATACTACCTCATCTCAGAAATATAGACAAATAGAATGATCTATTATTAAACGTCATATAAATGGCAACAAAGATATGGACAATAGTCCGAATAAATACTGTAAAGACTACCTCATCTTAAATATATAGACAAAATACTAAATAAAATCACATTTCAATCTGGTCACAACACATTACATTGCATTTATACATATGGTTTTGTTAACATTTTGGTCTCTCACGCGGTGTGACGTCATAGTATCACATTAAAATTTACGAACTGCGTTTGCTATTCGGTGACTGTTATCGTTGCTTAGCAATGTTTTATGTCAGCACAAGATAAAATCATCTTTGGTGGCGGATATCTTTATGTTAACGTCCCTGTAACTTCTCGGAAGATGGCTCATGTGAGCCAAAAGCTTAGAACCAGCATAATAAAAAAAATATCCAAATGTTGGACAATTTTTGTTTTTATTTTCACCTGAAAGTAAAGCCAAAATACGATGCTTAGAACGGCTCATGATTAAACACAATAGACATTCATTGTCTCTTATATTTAACAGTATATGTTTAGAAAATTATCTGCTGTCTCGATACACTATATATATATATATATATATATATATATTGTGGTGTGTGCATCTGTGTGAAAAAACCGAACACACACCACTTACTTGCTACCATATAACCCTACATATTAGTACAAACACCTATACTTACATATGTCCACATACACGTATGCCCGCACTCCTACATATGTCCATGCAGTTACATATGCTGATCTCATATTTTACTTAAATATTTTTGTTAAGGCACCTAACAAATGAATTTTAGGGTCTGTTCTTGTATTTTTCAGATCGGAGATTGCTTTGTTTTGATTGGGCCATACAGTCTATGTCATGATACCTCGCTGATTAAGGGGATTTGACTAGTCTTTTAACTTTTTTTCAAAATCCCTCCAAATTGAAATGGAATTCATCACTTGATAAGACACGGATAGTGTCGAAGGAAAATGGTTACTTTTTTTTAGTGATAATAAAATATATTTATGTTATAAATTCTAAATAAATATTATTTGCTCTACTTTGTATTGAGCACTTTTTAAAGAATAGTGTTTCTTTGGATACGGAATATTATTCCATCCATACCTACCCTATACTTATATATATATATATATATATATATATATATATATATATATATATATAATTTTAGTAATTAGCACCAAAATTTCATAAAAAATTATTTATCGAAATTTAGTGTAATTTGCGGGCATATAGATGAACATATGACAAATGAGCACAATAAGACAAATTTTAGTAGATAAAAAAAAATTATATATATATACCCGCAAGTACACGCACATATATATGAATATTTTTTCTGGTCTGGTTTTAAATAAACAGTGCTCAAGATTATATAGCAGAGCTATTAAGCTCATATTAAGCACCTGATGAATGCATAGCGCCTGAAACTTCAAGTCATGTTATAGATGCAGGATTATATATATATATATATATATATATATATTAGTGTGTGTTTTTGTATGTGTGTGTGTGTATGTGCGTCTGTGTGAAAAAAACGAACACACCTCTTACTTGCTACCACCTATGTTAAAACCATCTTGTTTTTTTTTTCAGGAAAAGCCTGTTTTGCCTGAAGAAACCAACGTGGTCGAAACTTAGGTAGCGTGTAAGTGGTGTGTGTTCGGTTATTTTGCATATTGTTTGCTTTGATTGTGCATTCAGCACTTTTTTCGATCGACTGTCTGCTGTTTTTACTAGTATATATATATATATATATATATATATATATATATATATATATATATATATATATATATTGGGCGCGTTTAATGATATACGCTAAAAAGTCTGCCTACTTCCACCGAACGCCCATAGCCCAAGGGTAGAGTCACCGACTGACGCCATTTCGGTCGGGTTTCAATCCTGGGTAAAAAATGCAATCGGAGTTTAACCGTACTGATGAGCTGTGATACGGTGAAACATCTGTCTGCGGATGACAATATATATATATATATATAAAAAATATATAGACAATATATATATATATAAACTGTAGTGAAACATAATATATAGACAAGTAGTGAAACATAATATATAGACAATATATATATATATAAACTGTAGTGAATAAACTGTAGTGAAACAAAGTTCTCATAGTATTTTAGTTATGTCAGTTTTATTCTTTTTTTTTTTTTTTGGTGGGAAGGCAGAAGTTACGTTAAGTAAAGATAAGCATCGTTATGATAATCGAGCGCAAGTCAACCTTGCGCTATGTTGGAACGACCAAAATCTAACTTGTTTCATTTAATCGGTGAAGTTTTAAACATGGTTGTGCAGTATATATCTTCTCAGAACGAGAAATCGGGGAGCCGAGCTCGAATTCCAGTTGAATTTATTACTTTCACTGGCGCGCAAATATCCTTGGGGAAAGTATTAATCCGTCTCTTCCCTCCAGTTATGGGTTAAATGGCAGGACAGATTGGGTTCTATAGCTATGACTTGCAACTAGTCCACCGCAAAAAGTAATGGCAACCTACAGCGGGATAATCTTCTGCCTAGTCAGTCATGTCTCTTTCCAGACATGATCACCCAAAGCGTGTATCAGGTATGTCACCTAACTGACTGACTGAATATAATAGCTGGAAACATAATTAAAATTTGTACATTTGTAAAATGGGTAATCTGTTTTCCGTTGTTATGAATTAATAAACTGATCCCCCACTAATTATACTTAATATTATAATGTAATATAATCTCTTCCCCCTCTAGCTATGAGTTAAATGGCAGGACAGATTGGGTTCTGTAGCCTTGGCTGGCAACCAGTCTACCGCAGAAAGCAATGGCAACCTACTGCGGGATAATCTTCTACCCAGTCAGTCATGTCTCTTTTCGAGACACGATCGCCCAAGCGTGTATCACGTATGGCACTTAACTGACTGACTGAATATAATAGTTGGAAATATGATTAAGGCTTCTAGTGGGCATAAAGTGTGGGATCAGTTTTCTATTGTTAGGAAGTAATAAACTGATCCCCCACTAATTGTACTTAATATTATAATGTAATATAATCTATCTCTTCCACCTCCAGCTATGAGTTAAATGGCAGGACAGATTGGGTTCTGTAGCCTTGGCCGGCAACCAGTCTACCGCAGAAAGCAATGGCAACCTTCTGCGGGATAATCTCCTGCCCAGTCAGCCATGTCTCTTTTCGAGACATGATCGCCCAAAGCGTGTATCACGTATGGCACTTAACTGACTGACTAAAATAGTCGAGCTCAAGACGTCTTTGTTCTGAGTTGGGGTTGACGAAAGAAAAGGTTCATTTACTTCCTAGGTATGGAATTTGGAGGACACGTGCAAACGCTAAATGTTGAATAATGGAAAGAGATTTCAGTCTTCACTTGACCACTGGGGAACATCATTTTATTTCACGTGTAATATATTTGGGGGTAAGAGGGAGAAAGAGAAAAGAAAGATTTGTTTTTTATAGGTGTAAGAATCGCCATCTACGAGCGTTTAACGAAATCAAATTCGGTAATAAAATTTACGGTTCATTTACTACATGGAAAAAATTTATTTTAACTATTATTATATTATCATTTTATTTATTTAATTTATTTTATTTTTCCCAACGCACTATCTTTGCAGTTTTTCTTGAAAAGTTAAAACTCAAATAATATAGAATAAATTTTATAATAAAAATTCGAAAGTATTTCATGATTAAACAGCACGTCATTCTGCATTTAATTACATGACTTCGTGAGAGTTACGGGAGAGAAAAAGTGCGAGATATAGTTCGTTTTTTTTATGGACTTTCAAAGCAAAAAAGGTAAGTTTCTTCAATAACTAATTGTTGATTTGAGTTCAGCATATATATATGCAGAGATAATGCTATTCTGGATAAATTTGAAGGGTGAAAAGCCTTCGAGACCTAAAACGAAAATTTACCGATTTTTCTAATATTGTGCAAAATACTGCGCTAAAAACTTTTGCAACATTAAAATTGAATTTTCGTGTTTTTTCTAGAATTTTAGGTTTTTCTCTTCTGTAAAGCGTTCTAGCCTGACCGATATAATAAATAAAAAATACTTAATTATCTTAAATTAATTCAGAAGCCGATCACAAAGCATTGGTTTGGAGGTTTGATTTGTTTACGATAATTCAAATATGGTTTGTTTCTTGCTACTCTACTTCTAACGGGATAGCTTTGTACCCATCATAGTTTAACGGATTAAGGCTTACGGCCTATCACGTTCAATACACCGGTTCTCGCTCGATCACCGAAGTTAAGCAACGTTGAGCCTTGTCAGTACTTAGATGGGTGACCACTTTGAAATACTAGGTGCTGTAAGCATATAGTGACGGATGTGCGTTGTGGTGCAGTGGATATCGGCTCGGAAAAAGAAATCGGTGAGCCGAGTTCGAATTCCAGTTGAATACCCTTCATTCACTTAAGCACTGGTACCCTTGGGAAAGGTATTAATCCGTCCCTTCCCTCCAGTTATGGGTTAAAGGTATTAATCCGTCCCTTCCCTCCAGTTATGGGTTAAATAACAGCGTAGGACTTGGGAAACCTGCCCTAAAAAAAAAACAACAATCCTAATGAATCTTGATACTCGAAAAGAAAAATGTTGTAAAAATAAAATAACCTTACCGAAAATCATTGGTTATGACCTGAAATGATCCCATAAGGATTGATAGGTCGTTAAACAAACTTAACGGATTAAATGATTTGATTTTGTTATTGTTAAAATAAATCAGGAAGATTTATTTTTGCTTATTATCTGATCATCATTGCGGGTTCTGTCAGGGTTTTCCTCCCTGTCGTTGACAAGCAGGTGGCGAGACAAAACAGAACCCGGACGTCTAAAGATTACAGAATAGAAAGAGGAAAAATAAATATCCACTTTGAGCAGAGAGTGGACAATTTTGTCGCCCGAAGACTATCGTCTACTTGGTTGAAAATGGCTAAATCAATAAACACTCCCTTCAGCCGAAATATTTCTAGACATGTCCGTGATAACTAATATTTATTTATTTTTGAAAGCAAAATATTGCACAAGGCCGAGAGAAAAGGAGGTGTTGGTTTTTTTTACTTTTCTGACATTAACTCAGGTAAGTCACATTTACTAACTCTCTCTCCATTGTATTTTTCGCCATAACTTTAAACATTTTATTCGAAACACTTCCATCCAACAAAAATCAACTCTTCACTCCTCTAGACGGAAAATTCTGTTACTCATATTTACAATTCAAGTAGCAAGGGAAATAACACGCAATTCATATTTATCGTTTTTTAAAAAGTCCCTCGTGATTTGAAATGGAAACGAAATATTTGCTGCGTCAAATAATGCTTCAGTGTGAAGTTCTCCCCACGATAAAAGGGGGAAAAAAGCAAGTTAACTGGGCAAAAAATAAGTAGGAAAATGTAAATAAATAAAAATAAGAAAGTATTTTCCCTAAACCGGAGAACTGTGACTTCTACCATCTAAAATGAGAGGGTGAAAAACAAATGCGGGTTATTAAATCAAATAAAAACGCCAGTGGTAAAAATTCATCAGGTTTCTTGTTTTTAAACAGAAATAAATAAAATAATATATATAAAAAAAGGAAAAATAAAAAAACTCACCAAATAAAGCTATTCTAAAAATAGATATTAATTAAGAAAGAATCCATTTGAGGTAATTTTCTAAGCGCAGCTTAGATGTGGCACAAGGCCGAAAGTAAGGATCGAACTCACTACTCAATTGTAATGATTCTTTGATAGACAAATCAAACTACAAGCTCCGATTTTCTTGCTATCAGAAAAGTTAAGCAACGTCGAGCTTGGTCAGTAGAAGATTGACCACATGGGAAATATCAGGTACTCTAAACTTGGACGTGCGGGTGGTTTAATGTACAATATTTTAGATACTACTAAAATTTTAAAATCTTAGATATTTATTTATTTATTGATTAATTTCCTAGTGCTAATCAATCATTTTTAGGTTATTTAAAGTCAAAAAATATTTTTAAATTGTAAAAATTTTTTTGAAGCGTGGATAATTATGGTTTATTACCAAAAATATATGTGAGGTTTAAGAGGTGAATTCAGATTTTTTCATCGGGTATTTGCGCACAAAATAGAACAAAACTGTGTTTAAAATATAGTTTCAAGTTATGCCATATTTCTTGGTTAAATCGATCAATATCAGCGATAGAGAGTATGTAAATATATAAATGAATATTGAAGTCAAAACCCAAAAATGATAGCCTCTTTCATGCTGAAAGCAAACGTCAGGCCATATATATATATATAAACTTATCGCTATACTCGTTTCGAAAAACCTTCCGAGTATATACACAGAAGGAAAAAATGTTAATAAAAAAAGAAAGAGCTAAGCATTTGAACATCAGTCAAAGTACGTAGCCCAAAGAAAAAAACAAAAATCGCTGAATAAACAAAGAAAGTAACTAACCTAAAGAGCCAACGAACCTACCAAGGTTTCACCTCCGGTTAGGTTAAACCATGGTAAGTTCGTTGGCTCTTTAGGCTAGTTACATTCTTATATATATATATATATATATATATATATATATATATATATATATATTAATCATTTCACCCCAAGCAAGGTATTCCACTGCCACTATTGCGCAGGGGGTTACATAAAGGAAGGCGGTGAGAAAGAGTGGTTAGATATAGGAAATGTCAGTAGGAGGGTGATAGACGGGTAAGGATGCAGATGGGAAGAGTGTTTGAGAAAATGGGTGCGAGTTAGTGGGTTAGGAGATGTCTATTGACCTTACATTTAAACTCCTGGAGATTGTAGCTGTCGGGGAAGCAAGTATGTGGAAAGGAATTCCACAGGCGGGAAGTGCGAGAAAAGAAGCTATTGGAGTAGAAATTGCGGTTACATTTTATCGGTTTAACTGTAAAATGATGTGACCTAGTTGCTAATCTAGTATCTCGTGCAAATTCGTACCTATGGGGCACCAGTGATCTAAGTTCATCGGAGCAGAAGCCGTGAAAGTATTTATAGAAAAGGCACAGGGAAGCCACGTCATACATATATATATATATATAAAAAGAAAATTCGATATTTAAATTCGTTGGATAGCCGTTTCTGGGAGGAAATCCTCGCTTCTTCAGCAACGGCGAAACCAAAATTTTGTAAATAATAATAATAATAATAATAATAATAATAATAATAATAATAATAAGAGTAAATAAAATTTTGGTTTCACCCTTGTTGAAAAAGCGAGGATTTCCTCGTAGAAATGGCTATCGAATGGATTTAAGTATTGAATTTTTTGTTTTATTTTTTATATTTGGCTCTGTAAATAGAATGTAATATTTGCATCGAGCGCTTCACCTTAATCAATTTTAATAATAATGAAATTGATATTACTAGGATCGGGTTTTTGGAATTTACCTATCTGGTCATGTTTGGGGGGGATTTAAAATGTTGTTTTGTTGAAAGAAGGCTTGTATTTTTTTTTTATAAATATTTCTTCCTGCATGATGAATGTGACATAATCTGTATTTTGGTAGAAAGGCATTACTTTGGAATTACCAAATTTTGTGAAGCTAAATTCTAAAGTGTTTAAAAAAAAAAGAAGAAATTTCGCGAACCACTGCAAAAAATAATATTCCAAAAATAACAAAGAGAACTGGATGACCTGTAAAATTAAATCAAAATTGCTGAAAACAATTTTGAAGTATAAAAACGATATCAAATTTCGCAAGCTGTGTAAAAACATTTTCTGGCCAATGATAGGTTAATGATTCCCAAAACGGAAGCGATTTAACGAGGGAGTGTGAAAAAATGTACTGACCTGCTTACGATTACTTATCTACATATACACGGTATTTTTGGCCGTCAGAAAAACAAACGGATCTCGATATAAAAAGTCACAAGTTTATTCGGCTGAAGAGAGTCAACTTTAGACTCAAAACACCTGTAATGACACAAATACTATAATGGACACTTGATGTATAATACATAAAGCAAGTAATAATAATAATAATAATAATAATAATAATAATAATAATAATAATAATAACAACAATAATAAATGTATAATGCTCACGGCTTCTCGCACTTTTTTCTGCTATGTAAAAAACAAATTATTTTTTTACAAGACATACATACAAACATATATATATATATTTATTTATATATATATATATATATATATATATAAGAAAAATGAAGACAGACACGTTATTTCATAGTGAATCGGAAGTGTGGGTCTATTTCAGGCGAACCATCGTCAGCTTCCGCCTTTATTTTACAAAACATTTCTTCGTGTAAAATCTTTTGTAAAATAAAGACGGAAGCTGATGATGGTTCGCCGGAAATAGGCCTATACTTCCGATTTACCATGAAATAACGTGTCTGTCTTAATTTTTCTTATATTTGCTCTATTTGTCTTTATATGCATTTATACTTAGAGTTCTCTTAAAGAGTTATCCTACCATTGTATGTACAGGATACTCCTTTGGATTCTTCTATACCCACACTGCATACTGATATATATATATATATATATATATATATATATATATATAAAACATTAATACACCAATAAAATGCATTTAGGGTCTGTTGTCATGTTTTTCGAAGTATAAATAAGTTGTATTTCGATTGGTCATCACAGACTAGGTAACAATGTCTCCCCTATTGAAGAGATTTCGCTAGTTTTGAAAATTTTAAAACTCTTCATCTCACAATCAGCGCTATCACTTGATAACGCACAAGGGTCGAAAACAAAATAGATACTTTTATCGTGATATTATAGAACTTGTGCTATAAATTCTAAATAAATATTATTAGCTTCACTTTGTATTGAGCAATTTTTAAAAATAGTGTTTTTTGATACGAAATTTTATTCCATTTATAATTTATACCTACCCTATGCATGGATATATATATATATATATATATATATATATATATATATATATATATATATATATATATATGCTGATGTCGGAGTAAACGGACGTGTTTTTTCATGGCTCTAAGAAAGAGATGTTAAGGAAAGTCTCGATTGTATTTTTTTTAATTATTTTCAATTTTGACAATACATTATTCTAATATTCTTCTAGTTTATTATATTATAATATTTATTAGATGATATTTTAGTTATGTTATCTATTTATTTATTTTACTTATTCATTACATTTAAGCGTAATTTATTTGTTGTTTTTACGAATGCGGTCATAATTTTATTCATTACATTTAAGCGTAATTTATTTGTTGTTTTTACGAATGCGGTCATAATTTTCGAAATTAGTGGAAAGCATTTTTTTCCATTATTAATTATATTCAAACATAGCTTCTTTTATAACATTTAGTATTAATTTTAAATGTTTACATTTTCTTTTTTTTTCTTCATTTGTAATATAACGTAATTTCAATTTTATTGTAAACGCGTTCCCAGTTATAACGTTATTTTGTTTCGTTTTTACTGCTATTTGTTCTATTTTTTATCGTTCAAATTTTTCAATTAATACATTTAATTTCGTGTTGTTTACTCCGACATCCAATGTAATATATATATATATATATTATGTCAGGTCACACTTTGAGTGCTACTGGTACCATGTAACCCAGTACTACCTGTTGCATGGTCGGTTCATCGGCGACTAAACTGATTCACCCATCAGGCTATTCTGGTGAGGAGGGTGGCTAGACACCCAGCAGGATTAAAAACAAGACCTGTCAAAAGGCATATGAACCTTCTTGTAGGGTTAACAGCCATCTAGCAAAAGGGTGTACATTAAGCACCATATATATGTATATATATATGTGTATATGTGTATATGTATATATATATATGTATGTGCGCGGAGGATAAATTCCGGGTTGGTGTCTGGCGCGCAATAACTCACCTAATGGGCAGGTAGTTGCTCTTTAGCCTTGGATGGTAGTCTACCTAGAGATGGAAAACTCGTATATGGAAAGCCTGAGGTCTGTTGTTCACATAATCTGTGGCAAACATTTGCACCGACTTTTGTGCTATCAGCGGTTCCAAAAAGTGTGGATGGCTCTACACAAACCTTCACCACTCTAATCAAATCATTTGTGTGGGTTTCTGGCAGCTTACCAGGGTTCATCTGTGGATCAAACCTCGCGCACAAACAAGCACACACACAATTACAACAAGAAGTTCATTGGCGATAGGGTAAAGGCGACGGGGACAGGTAAAGGATATTGCTGGAAGTCCTTAGCTGGAGCCTTACACAATGGCGGCCAATGGGTGATGGCCGTTCTGCGCTAACACGTGAGCAATGGCGCAGTCCGTGTCCTCCAATGGTGACAAAGCAGCCCTATTAAGGATAGCACTGCTTTCCCCATGCCGGGGAGGGGGCGGTAAAAGGAGCCCTAAATATTGCATGCTCATATCAACCTTGGCAGCCAACTGCAGTTGTCTGGGTATCCAATCACGCAGTCAAAATACTACACGCCAAAATAACCGCAAACGGAAATTTGCTTTTGGAAGCTGGAATGTTCGTACTCTCCAGGATACTAATTCTGCACCTGAGCGTAAAACCGCTCTTGTTTCCCTTGAGTTACAGAAATACAACATTGATATAGCTGCCTTATCTGAAACTCGCCTTGCTGGAATTTCCCAGCTACGAGAAGAAAAGGGTGGATATGACTTCTTTTGGTCTGGAAAAGGTGAAAACGAATCTCGGCAATTTGGAGTTGGATTTGCCATTAAATCAGAACTGACTAAGTCTCTATCTTCGTTGCCTAAGGGTATTTCGGATCGAATCATAACCCTTTCTTTGGAGTTGGGTGGAAATACCCGGCTGACGATCATCAGTTGTTATGCTCCAACATTGGCTGGCTCAGAGCGGGAGAAAGAAGAATTTTACGATCTCCTTCGTGATGTCATCCTCAAGGTGCGCCACAAGGATAAGCTTATTCTTGCTGGGGACTTTAATGCTCGCGTTGGAAATGATGGCCAATCTTGGACTGGTGTACTAGGTGGTCATGGTGTAGGCAAGGTAAATGAAAACGGTTTGAGGCTTCTCACTATCTGTAGGGAGTTTGACCTTAACATTACAAATACCTTGTTCCAACAAGCAAACCACCACAAAACCACCTGGATGCATCCTCGGTCTAAGGATTGGCATCTCATAGACTATATTATCACAAAACGAAGAGACATCAGTGACTTCAACATCACTCGCTCATTTCACACATCCTGCTACCTTTCAGATCATGCTCTCTTGCGAAGTATACTCTCATTGAATTTATACAAGCGTAGGGTGTTTAGGTCAACAGCTCCGAAACGGATTGATGTCCTTCCCCTGAAATTAGCAGACAAGAAATATGAAATCTCTGTTAAGCTTGAGGCTGCCTTGGACTCAGTGAATATCACTGATGATATAGAATGTTCTTGGAAAGCATTGCAGAAGGCAACTCATTCAACAGCAGTAGAAGTTCTTGGAATTCCGCGTAGAAAGCACCAGGACTGGTTTGATGAAAACAACGAGGATGCAAAAAAGCTCATTAACAAGATGCACACTACACACAAAGCCTGGATAGAGGACAAGAATTCGTCTGCCAAGCAGATGTCTTACAGGAAATGCAAAGGTGAGGTGCAAAGGGCTCTCAGAGCCATGAAGGAACAGTGGTGGTATAAGAAAGCAATTGAGCTCCAAGAAGCTTCTGACAGTAAAAACACCAAAGCATTCTATAATGGCCTTAAAGAAATATTTGGGCCTGAAACGAATGGTGCCTCACCTGTATGTACAACGGACGGGGAAACGCTGCTCACTGATAAGTCAGATATTCTAAAGAGATGGAAGGAACACTTTGAGACAGTTCTAAACACATCATCTGAAGTCGACAATGATGTCATCTCGTCCCTTCCACAATGTGCTGAAATTCCTGAATTGTCATTTGAACCAGCTTATCAAGAGGTACTTGAATCGATCAAACAGATTGCCTCCGGTAAATCCCCGTCACCTGATGATCGCATCCCTCCTGAAGTGTACAAATGTGGCGGACATGCTTTAGTACAGAAGCTACATGCTCTTTTTGTGGAAATATGGAAAGCCGGGCGTGTTCCGCAAGATTATAAGGATGCATGTATTAAGCACTTGTACAAGAATAAAGGAGCGAGGAATATCTGCGACAATCATCGGGGAATATCACTTCTTTCCATTGCTGGAAAAATTCTAGCCAGATTAATTCTGAATCGAATTACCACACATCTTGTTGATAAAATCTACCCTGAGTCACAGTGTGGCTTTCGATCTGGTCGTGGCACCATTGACATGATATTTTCGCTCCGACAAATTGCAGAAAAGGTACGAGAGAAGAACCAGGAACTGTACATGGTGTTTGTCGATTTGACAAAAGCCTTTGATTCAGTGAACCGTGGCGCTCTATGGAAAGTTCTGCGCAAGCTTGGCATACCTGAAAATATGCTTAAGGTGATCATCTCTTTTCATGAAGAAATGAAGGCTAAGGTTGTGTGTGACGGAATGACGTCAGACGCCTTCGACGTCACAAATGGGACAAAACAGGGGTGTGTGATGGCTCCTGTACTTTTTGCTCTTTATTTTTCCCTGATGCTGAAATATGCCTTTGGTGATATTGATACTGGCGTGAAATTTCAGTTCCGTTCTTCTGGTGGTTTATTCAACCATCAGAGGTTTAAAGCCAAGACCCTTGTTCGAACTGAAGTAATCCGAGATTTGCTCTTTGCAGATGCTGCTGCTCTTGTAGCAACATCTTTCGAAGAGGCACAGTTTTTGCTCGATCGTTTCGCAACTGCATGTACGGCTTTTGGGTTTACAATCAACATTAAAAAGACAGAGGTGGTGCATCAACCATATATACCTCCAAAGCAAGTTGCGGGAGTGAGGACAGAGCCACCTGAATATCGTTTTCCAGAAAGACAACTGAAGGTGGATGGTCAAGCCGTTAAGTATACAAAGTGTTTTCCCTACTTGGGCAGCAAGGTGAATCATGATGGTTCATTGGATGACGAAATTGTCAACAGGATTGCGAGGGCTACATATGCCTTTGGAAAATTGCGCCATCGCCTGTGGGATGAACGTGGGATCCGATTGGATACGAAAATTGTGGTTTATGGAGCTATTATTCTCTCCATCCTCCTGTATGGCTCTGAGTCTTGGACTCCTTATAGACGGCACATCCGTCAGCTGGATGTATTTCACAAACACTGTTTGCGGTCTATCTGTGGTCTTAGCATTCGAGACAAGATGCCCAACGTTGACCTCTTTAGAAAATGTAATATTTCTGGAATAGAGCCATTCCTCATTCAGTTCCAACTACGTTGGACTGGACACGTATTGAGGATGACCGAGGAAAGGATACCAAAAATCATGATGTACAGTCAATTGGAGAGCGGTAGGAGAAATGTTGGACGGCCTTTACTGAGGTACAAGGATAAGATCAGGAGTAATTTGATTGCTCTCAATCTGCCTCACAACAATCTTGAGAGCAGAGTCTCTGATCGAATGGAGTGGAAGGCATGTTGTTTTGATGGTCTTCAGCGTTTCAAGGCTGACAGTCTGAATCATTTGAGTCAGAAACGAGAGAGAGTCAAGCGGGCTGTATTGGTACCTGCAAGTACATCCCATAACCAGCACACTTGCACTCTGTGTGGATTGATTTGTAAGTCCCTTGCTGGACTTAGATATCATCAGAGGCTGAAGCATGGATGAAGTCAGAGTTGTCGGAACCTCATACGTCGAGATCGACGGGAGAGTCCATCATATATATATATATATATGTGTGTGTGTGTGTGTGTGTGTGTATATATATATATATATATATATATATATACAGATAAAACTTAGTGGGGAAATAGCCATTTTCAACATGTTATTTTAAGGCATGCATTTTTCGACCCCTTATAAACAGAGAATGAGGAAAAATTCTAAGCCCAGAGGTTAGTTCAGGTAAAGGGTAAAAGAAGGGGTTGGGATATATTGGTTTTCATTGGGTTGGATTGCGGGAAGGAGTTAGTATTAATTCTTCCTTGGTGGTGGGAGGTATGTGGCCTGAACCTAGGGAGGGTTAGCAGTGGTAGGTGGCGTGGAGGTAACTGCTAGTCAACTTAAAAAAAATTTCTGAAATTTTACTTTTTTTTATCGGGACTAATTGGGGGAATAGGATAATTATTGTAATTTATACTTATTTCTATGGCGACACGTACTTATGATCTAAAATTTCAATACCAAAATATACTCCTTAACAAACGAATTGTTAAGGAGTATATTTTGGTATTGAAATTTTAAAATTTTAATTTTTCTCTCAAACATATATATATATATACACTAGCAGTATAGCCCGGCGTTGCTTGGGTGTAATGAAAGCTTTAAAACTAATCCATGGTACTGGAGCTCAGACTCTTTGGACGTTGACACGAAAGACTAAAAAGTAATAGTCGGTTCCAGTTAAAGCGAAACCGTAGACGGAAAGAAAAATGAATGGATGTAAATCAAATTTTGATTTCCTGATATCGATATCAAATAAGTTTTTTCGTCGTAAACTGAATTTTGAAGGCTAAATAAGTCCTCTGAGTAAATGGTATCATGGCTGAGACTAAGAACTACAATTATACCTACTTAGAGCCAAACCCGAAGCAAAAACTAAAATAAAACGGCTGAAAAAAATACAGACACACAGGCAGATAAACAGACACACACACAAACATCTTGCCTTTTATATACATATATTTTCTGCACTATTGTAAGAACTGCAACCTTGAAACTTCTCAATATCGTTTCTTATGTCTTTGTCTATGAGTGTATCAAATTTGATTAAAATCGGATCACTCCTTCTATAACCTGATTTTTTCGATTATCGATTTTCGATATTTATCGGGGGTACCTCGACACAAAACCTAGCTAAGAACACTCGCAGACGCTTATAGTAAAACTGTGTAAATTTTCAAGAAAATCGGTTCAGCTGTTTGGGAGTCTATAGGTAACGGATACACACACACACACACACACAGACACACACCCACACAAAGTTCCATTCATAAATAACTTTATATATATATATATATATATATATATATATATATGAATAAACATCAGAACTGTGTAGATCGAAACACTTCTTGGTTTGACCGAGAACCTTTCAGGTTTCTATCTATTATTTTACGCTCAGACGATGTTGATTTTTCAATTGATTAAAATTCGTTTCTATTTGATAAATGCCAGACTCACAAGAAGCTTTACCGCAATTTCCTTCTTCAAAACTGACAGTAAATGCGACACACGCTGAGCAAGTGGGTTAAAATCTACAATAGCCCCCAGGTCGTTCTCGCTTTCGCTAAAATAAACCAAAAATTATTCCATCAAGATCTCCCCGCTAATTCTGGTCATTCGATCTTTTTTCACTACATGTCAAAACCTTAGACGCTATAACAATAACAGGGAAATCGATCTTGTACTGACCATCCAACCTTGTTGGTCATTTTTAGATGCTTCATTTTCACACTTCTCCATTTAAATATTTGTTTACGTGTTTATTTTTATACTGAAAGATCTCGGTCCGATATGTACCTAATGCAAACAGTTTGTGAATGACAAGCGTTGGTTATATTTTGAATGGGTCGAGTAATATGTCCTCGAGTTGAAGACGGTGTGTGGTCACTGACTGACCGTAGCTATTTATTCTTGTCATACTTTCTTTTTTTTTTGTTGTTTCTTTGGCCAAGGAACACGTAAGGACAACAAAAAGGAGGAAATGAGACACTGCTTCTCAAACATTTATTATCGTTTCTTTTAGAGTTCCTTAAACGATGAAGGAAGTTTTCAACCTTATCTAGCGCGGTGGCGAGTAAAGCCTTAAAAAAAAAAAGTCTCACTAAACTGGCATTCGTTTTTTTTACGTGCTTTACGTTTAAGTTGGAAATTAATATGAAAAAGGAAAGAGAAAACTGAAAACAAATGCCAGAATACCTAGTTTCAGGTTATTTATTGTTCTGCTGCTAAGCATTAACTTATGTCCATATCACGTTGAAATAATATTCCCCAAAGTTAAACAACGTCGAGCTTGGTCACTAACTCGATGGGTGATTGATTGGGAATAACAGGTGCTGTAACCTTGGGTGTGCGGGTAATGAAAGGTTTTACGGTTACATCATACTGAAACCCCGGTGCTCGTACGATTACCGAAATGTCGAGCCTGGTTAGTACCTAGATGGGTCACTGCTTGAGAATACCAATTAATGTTTGAGTCTTGTTTAACGGCATATCAACACCTCTGTGGGTTATTTAATGCCATAAAGGTGGGGGTTTTAAGATATTTTTTTCTGTGTTCGGTTATATTGAGAAGGTTGATTTAGTCAGATTTTAATGAAAAATTGGCTTTTATTCTTTTGTATTTTAGAAAACTGAAAATGTCTTTTAGTTTTGCTTTAAAAATGTTTGATGAGAATAATTTTTTTTTCTTCAAAAATGTGTTATGGTAATAATTTTTTTCTTCAAAAAATCTGTTGTTGGTCATTTTGATTTAAAGTATATATTGTTAGTAGTTTTACTATAAATATGCAGAGTTAGTAATCTTTTATATAATATTTTTATTATAAAAATCTATTTTTATACTTTCATTGGGTTTTGTTCTTGTTTGGCGGGGGTGGGGGTCACTATTTTACCATAGCAGGGGATCGTAATAGGTGCTTTCACCCCGGGTGAACCTGAGAACAACAACAACTAAGAGATGGTTTCACGTTCCTCGAAATCGGCAACGTTTTATCTTTTTGTAGAAGCATACAGTTGCGTTAAAAATATTTAGTTGGTTGGTTTGTTTTATGACATATCAACCTTGGCGGGTCATTTATTGCCAACTAAATTTGATTTATTTATTGCTGGTAATACCTTTTTCTTTCAACAATTTATTTTTTATTTTTATATAAGTTTTGTGTCTAGTAATATTTTTCTTTTCGAGTATCAAGATTCATTGGGATGTGTTTTTAAGGGCAGGGTCCCCAAGTCCTACCCTTGTTATTTAACCCATAGCTGGATGGAAGGGACAGATTAATACTTTTCTCAAGGGTACAAGTACTTAAGTGAATGCAGGGTATTCAACTGGAATTTGAACTCGGCTCACCGATTTCTCGTTCCGAGCCGATATCCACAGCACCACAACGCACATCCGTCACGAAAAATATTTAGATTTCAACATAAAACAAACTATAGGGCTTGATATTCTGCTAAATAAAATCAACCAACCAACAGATTTTGCTGTCGGTGTATTTCCGGCCTCAACGGCAAAACATACATTATACAGGCTTGGGTAACCATGTCATTTTCGATCCATGACTGACTTCGACTTTCCCGCAGTAGGTTGCCATTTCTTTCTGCGATAGACTGGTTGCCAGGCAAGATTATAGAACCCAGTCTGTTCTGCTATTCAACCCATTGATAGGGAGATAAGAGAATAGCTTTCCCAAGGGTATTGTGCGTATATGAATGCAAGGAAATTCATCTGGAATTCGAACTCGGTTCTCCGATTTCTTGTTCCGAGCCGATATTCATTACACCACAACACATTGCATTAATATCTAAATTTATTTATGAATGGAAATTTGTCTGTGTGTGTGTGTGTGTCCGTTACCTATAGACTTCGAAACGGCTGAACCGATTTTCTAGAAAATTTACACAGTTGTACTATAAGCGCCTGCGAGTGTTCTTAGCTAGGATTTGAGTCGAGGTACCCCCGATAAATATTGAACATCAATAATCGAAAAAATCAGGTTATAGAAGGAGTGGTCCGATTTTAATCAAATTTGATTCGCTCATAGACAAAAACATAAGAAACGATATTGAGAAGTTTCAACGTTGCAGGTCTTACAATAGTGCAGAAAATTTGATATCGATACCAGGAAATGAAAATTTGACTTACATCCATTCATTTTTCTTTCAGTCTACGGTTTCGCTTTCGAAAACAACTATTGCTTTTTAGTCTTTCGTGCCAACGTCCAAAGTGTCTGAGCTCCAGGATCATGGATCAGTTTTAAAGCTTTCATTACACCCGAGCAACGCCGGGCTATACTGCTAGTTTTAAATAAGCCTTTTCATTGCTATTCATTTTATACTAATTTTTTTTTCCTGTTGCTTTTTTTTAATCATCTCACCCCAAGCAAGGCATTCTACTGCCACTGTTGCGCAAGGGGTTACATAGGGAGAAAGTTATGAGAAAGAGAAGTTTGTTATAGGAAATGTCAGGAGGAGGGTAATAGACGGATGCGAATACTGAGTATGTGGGTGAAGTAGATGAAAAAAGAGCTTGAGAGAATGGATGTGAGTTAGTGAGATAGGTGCCTATTGACCTTACATTTAAATTCCTGGAGATTGTAGCTGTCGGGAAGCAAGTATATGGAAGGGAATTCCACAGGTGGAAAGTGTGTGAAAAGAAGCTGTTAGAGTAGAAATTCTGGTTACATTTTATCGGTATCACAACTTCCAAATCGCTATTCTACTATTGCTAAATAAGCAGAGCAATACAACAATAATAATTGAACCCTCTGGCAAAATTTGGATTCATTTGGTCTTTTCTTATCCTTAGGAATCTGCCTTAATTTGAAAGTGCTTTAACTTGTTTTCAAGTAGTTTTTTTCTTAACAAAAAACAGAGATCTCTGTCTTAAACACTATCTCAAGATCACCCCGCACCCCTTTCTTTAAGAGAACACAGGGTCAGGTGATAGTCTCTCAAACAAATAAATAAAAGATAAATGAAAAAAAAAAGGAGAAATATCAGCGAGTTTCCCAGCTTGTCTGGTGTCGTGGTTTCACTCAGTGTCCCCTTTAATGAAACTTGGCAGGTAGCAGAGTCCTTCCCTATCTATGTTATCAACCAAAGCTTTATCAGAGAGTCTGGTTCCTGTAGTTAGCGTCCCCCCAAAATCAGTTTGATCTATAATCAAAACCAGAAACGGATCGCAGACGCCACTATTCCAATTAGTTTGCTTGGGTGATCTTACTCCTATTACATTAGGGTTATCTATCCACAACACATATACCTCTAAATGTTCTCTATGAAGCAGGAAGATTACTTGCTCATGTATATACTTTTCGACTATTTTGTACATCGACACTTCTTGACCACCCAAAAAGATCAGGTAGCTTGACTTCTACCCACGTTTTAAAAAGTAATTGCAGAGATCCGTAGAAGCGGAAATGTTGGGTTTCCAAAGATAATTGAAAAATTAAATGGGACAATTGGAAAAGAGCACACTTCTTGATTAATAGGCGTGTGTTTCCCATCAGCGATAGATGCATGTTCGATCACAGCTAAAGATTAGTATTTTGAATTCCACTTCTTCTATGTGCCGTGTCCCTTCAGGATGTAGGCGATCATAGCCTTCCAGATTTCCCTGTCACTTGTGGCTCATAATACCCTTTCTTTTGTTACTACTTCAAACCCTGATCTGCAGTCTATTTGCTCAAGCCCATAAATCTAGAATATAAACGTACAGCAACTAGCATGGTCAGAAAATGAGGGATCAGTTTATAATTAGATTATAATATAGAACTGATCCCCCATTTTATATTCACATCATAATTTCTTATTTGTTTATCAAATTCTGATTAAGTGTGAATCCACCTCTTCTCAATACTGATTAGTTATTTAAAACTCTTCTTCTATGTGCCGTGTCCTTTCAGGACATAGGCGATCATGGCCTTCCACATCTCCCTATATCTTGTCTCTTAACACCCTTTCTCTTGTTACTAATTCAAACCCTGATCTGAAATCTATTTGCTCAAGCCCATAAATCTAGAATATAAACGTACAGCAACTAGCATGGTCAGAAAATGAGGGATCAGTTTATAATCAGATTATAATATAGAACTGATCCCCCATTTTATATTCACATCATAATTTCTTATTTGTTTATCAAATTCTGATTAAGTGTGAATCCACCTCTTCTCAATACTGATTAGTTATTTAAAACTCTTCTTCTATGTGCCGTGTCCTTTCAGGGCATAGGCGATCATGGCCTTCCACATCTCCCTATATCTTGTCTCTTAACACCCTTTCTCTTGTTACTAATTCAAACCCTGATCTGAAATCTATTTGCTCAAGCCCATAAATCTAGAATATAAACGTACAGCAACTAGCATGGTTAGAAAATGAGGGATCAGTTTATAATCAGATTATAATATAGAACTGATCCCCCATTTTATATTCACATCATAATTTCTTATTTGTTTATCAAATTCTGATTAAGTGTGAATCCACCTCTTCTCAATACTGATTAGTTATTTATAACTCTTCTATGTGCCGTGTCCCTTCAGTACGTAGGCGATCATGGCCTTAAATATCTCCCTATCCGTTGTAGCTCTTAACACCCTTTCTCTTGTTACTCCTCCCAAACCCTGCTTTGCCAGCCATTTGCTCAAACACATCAAGTATGTCATGCATTGATTTACTAGTCTCTCTTTCTATCTGTCCTGTGAGCATCAGATTCTCTGAGCCCTCCTTCCTCAGAAACTTCAGCTGTTTTTTCGTGAGATTAAGTATAAGATTCCTTTTCGTTTCAATCTTCTCCTTGTCGTCGCTCATGTGTTCGATCCATGGTATCCTCAGTATCCTTCTGTAGAACCAAATTTCGGTTGCTTCAAGTCTTTCCTTCATCTTTGATGAATTGTCCAGCATTCGCTGTCATATTGATGGAAAGACATCACATAACAATCCAGTACTCTCTTCTTTGTTTCTAGCGAAATTGTCCTGTTTCTTAATACTTTACTCAACTCATGGAATGCATCCTTGTGCCTTTGGATCTCAGGAATATAAATGTATAGAAACACAAAGTGAGGGATCAGTTTATATATTCATTGTAATATGGAATCAATCCCCTACTTTATATCCAGTATGCTCACAAAGTGAGGGACCAGTTTATATATTCATTGTAATATGGAATTGATCCCCTACTTTATATCCAGTATGCTTCTGTAGAACCACATTTCTGTTGATTCAAGTCTTTCCTTCATCTTTGGTGACATTGTCCAGCATTCACTGCCATATTGAAGAACTGACATCTCATAGCAATCCAGTACTCTCTTTGTTTCCAGCAAAATTTTCCTGTCTCTCAATATTCTAATTTGCTTCTGGAAGGCATCCTTGGCCATGCCAATTCGCCTTCGGATCTCAGTGTAACGCTTTCCCTCCTCTGTAAGAGCGCTTCCCAGGTATTTTTTTTTTCTTTTATAAGCGTTTCACCCCGAGCAAGGCATGTCACTGCTGTGCAGGGGGCTACGTAGAGTGGAGAAAGGCTGGTTAAATATAGGAAATGACAGAGGGTGGGTGATAGGCGGGTAAGGATTTGGGGCGATCATGTCTCGAAAGAGACATGACTGAGTGAGCAGAAGATTATCCCACAGTAGGTTGCCATTGCTTTCTGCGGTAGACTGGTTGCCGACCAAGGCTATAGAACCCAATCCGTCCTGTTATTTAACCTATAACTTGAAGGAAGAGACGGATTAATACCTTTCCCAAAGGTAGTTGCGCGTAAGTGAATGCAATGAATTCAACTGGAATTCCAACTCGGCTCCCCGATTTCTCGTTCCGAGTCGATATCCATTGCACCACAACGCACACTGATGACTTACTGGTTTTAAAACCAGACATTCTCTTTTTATTGCAAAAGTTGAGTTTTTTGAGTTTTATTCAACGGCATATCAACACCTATATGGGTTATTTAATGCCAAAAAGGTGCGGTTTTAAGGTAATTTTTTAATGTTTAGTTATAGTGAGAAGGTTGATGTTAGATTTTAATGAAAAATTTATTATTTATATTTTAGAAAACTGAAGATGTCTTCTGGTTTTCTATTCAAAAATGTATTGCAGGAAATTATTTTTCCTTCAAAAATTCATTTTGGCAATAATTTTTCATTCAAAAATATTTTGTTGGTAATATTTCTTCTACAAAAATGTATATTTTTCTATAAAAGTCTATTTTGTATAAATGGATCTGAGTTTGAGTTTTGTTTAACGGCATATCAATCTCTGTGGGTTTTTTAATGCCAAAAAGATGCCGTTTTAATGTTCAGTTAAAGTGAGAAGGTTGATTTCGTCAGATTTTAATGAAAACTTTTTCTTTTTCTGTATTTTAGAAAACTGAACATGTCTTCCAGTTTTATATTCAACCATGTTTTGCTGAGAACAATTTTTTCTTTCAGAAATGTGTTATGGCAATAATTTTTTCTTCAAAAATGTATTGTTGGTAATATTTTTCCTTTAAAAATGTATATTTTTCTACAACAGTCTATTTTTATGTATATATTTCTATAAAAGTATTTTTATACTTTCATAGTGTTTTGAACCCAGTTTGGTGGGGGTTAACTATTTGCCCATAGCTAGGAACCTAACAGGTGCTACCACTACGGGTTTAGCGTGGACCTGGGAACAAGAGTAGTTAAGAGGTGGTTCCATGCTCCTCCCATCCTCCTAATCAGAGGCCTTGCTGCCGGATGCAGTTTACTGTCATGCCCAGGACCTGCAAAAGCTGACCTAACAAAACCTGCCTCTACTTAAACTGCTTAAACTGCTTAATGAAAACGAAACTAAATTATGAAATTTATCATGATGTCTTTGTTAAGAAAATTTTTTTTCATAGACCATTATTAACCAAGAGGTAAATCCTCACTTGATGGCCTTTTACTGTCGTCATTGAGGCATAATAAATACGCCTAAAAATACTTATTAGCCTACGTCGGGAGTCAGGCAGTTATTTCCCAGCAGCACAAGAGGTCAGAAGATTATATAAATTTTAGACGTCAAACCTATTTTTAGCGGATATCCGTATTCGTGCAGACACTCTGAAAGACTTTTAAACAGTATTTTATTTTCGCAAATCCGCCTGAATATTTGAGAGAAGTTATTAAAGAAAAATTCGCCTTTCGGTAAGATTCGAACCCGCGCCCCTTCGTGCAGAAGAAACCGGACAAGATCGGGCGTGTTTTTAACCAACTCAGCCACGAAGAGCGTTGTCGATTAAGAAAGGTTGTATACCTTTTAAGCACGCCCTTCTCGTTTAGAACTCCTCAGTTTTGTATCCTGAACACAAACAAAGCAATTTCTAAAGATGTAATCGATTTTTTGTTTATTAATCCGACCGAAAGAAATAAAGTGATAAAAATATGTCCGATTATTAAAAAAATAATCATTTGTTGAGGAATACATCACTTTTATGCGGGATTCAATCAGAGAACATTTATCAAATTGTTGCTATTTCTTTTTAATTTCTCATGCGGTTTCCGGTTTTCTCTTTTCCAATCACTTCACTCTTATGTAGCCCGCTGCACATCAGTGGCATTACTGCCTTGCTCGGGGTGATATGATTTTTAAAAAAATGTTTAAGTTTTTAATTAAATCTACTGAAACTACTTTCTATAATACCATATCAATAATTTTGACTATTACAATACACACACACACACATACACACATATACACTACCGGCCATAATTATTAGGCCACCCCAATGTTTAAAAAAAAATATTTATTTCATACTATTTTTTAGTATTTATTGCCAAGTGAATAATGAAAATAGAATGGTTCTTTTGTTAATATTACTTTGCAAAATTTTACTAGGCAAATAGCGACAACTTACCCATCGCACCCTGTAGATTTGCTCTATCTATCTATCTATCTATCTATATATATATATATATATATATATACTACCGGGCATAATTAGTAGGCCACCCCAGTGTTTTAAAAAAAATCATGTATTTCATACAATTTTTTAGTATTTATTGCCAAGTGAATAATTGTAAATGAAAATAAAATGGTTCTTTTCTTAATACTGCACAATAACATGTGCATCAAATGAATTTGTAAATATTTAATAATTACCAATATTTCAGTTTCATCCATGAAAGAATCAAGAAAATTTATAGATTCGGATGAGTTCATCTTGGCTTCCTTGTCTTGTAAAATTTTGGAAAGTAATAATAAAATAACCATTCTATTTTCATTTAAAATTATCCACTTGGCAATAAATACTAAAAATAGTAGGAAACAAATCATTTCTTTTAAATAACTGGGGTGACCTAATAATTATGGCCGGTAGTGTATGCATATATATATATATATATATAGTAAATCTACAGGGTGCGATGGGTAAATTGTCGCTATTTGCCTTGTAAAATTTTGGAAAGTAATAATAAAATAACCATTCTATTTTCATTTAAAATTATCCACTTGGCAATAAATACTAAAAATAGTAGGAAATACATAATTTCTTTTAAAAACTGGGGTTGCCTCATAATTAAGGCCCGTAGTATATATATATATATATATATATATATATATATATATATATAGAGAGAGAGAGAGAGAGAGAGATAGATAGATAGATAGATAGATAGATTGTTATGAAGTAATAAACTGACTCCCCACTAATTATACTTAATATAATAATGGAATATAATCTATCTTTCTCCCTCCAGCTGTGAGTTAAATGCCAGGACAGATTGGGTTCTATAGCCTTGGCTGGCAACCAGTCTACCGCGGAAGGCAATGGCAACCTACTGCGGGATAATCTTCCGCCCAGTCAGTCATGTCTCTTTCGAGACATGATCGCCCAAAGCGTGTATCACGTATGGCACTTTAACTGACAGACTGATACACATAGCTGATGCTAACCTCCAAAAGCGTGACACATTGCGACTTCTCGGGCGAAAATGAAATGGAAACATTATAATGAATCATTTGTTAGGTCTGCTGCTAGGAAAGTTGGTCCACCGTGTCGTGCTAGACAAGTTTTCTCGCCTGAATTTATCTTAAACACTTATAAGTCTCCCATTCGTTCATGAATTGAATATTGCTGCCACATCTGGTTTTCTGCTTCTGCTGCATTTAGAAATTCATGATAAAATTCTTGATAAAATACAAAGACGAATGATCACGACGTTTTCGGCAGCACACAAGTGGATTGAATGTTGTTGAATCTGAATCCTCTTTTATGTTCGTAAATTATTTAATTTTTTAGATTTTAGGAAGCGATGTTTACATTCTATTTTGTTGTCTCCTTTAACGTTACCTCTCTTTTTTTATAGAGGCTAAATTTTTCTGTTATTAATATTTTTTATGTAAATTACTTTCAGTTTCATTATGAAGTTTGTATGTAATTTAATACATTTTTAATACAGTTTTACGCGTACGTTTATACTTCATTTTTTTCTTTTTTGGTTTTGTGAATTTTTTACGCCTTTCTTTTCGGATTAAATTTCTAGAAGCGTCTTCTTGTCAGACACTGCAAGAATATCAAAAAGAGTAGCTGTGACTTTATTTCCATGAAAAGCTTTCAGATACCGGTTGTAATTGTAAACATATAATGGTGGTGGTAATAATAATAATAATAATAATAATAATAATAATAATAATGTTGAATAAAATGGTTGACGTAACATTTCCAATATTTTTCAGCACTCGGAGAAGAACGCGATTTAAAGAGAGGAAATATTTTCTTTTCTTTTTCTTTTCTTAAATCACGTTCTTCCCTAAGTGTTGAAAAATATTAGAAGAGTTACGTCAATCATTTTGTATAATACTACTAATAATAATAGTAGTAGTAGTAGTAGTATTAGTAATGATGATGATGATGATGATGATGAAGAAATACTAAAAATTGTACTCAGAAAAACAGCTCTCACATTACCATGGGCTTAATCTATGTAATTTTTTTATGAATTTTTTTTTTTTTAATTGATCAGTGGAAACACAGTCATGAAGACATTTCTGAACTTAAGTCTATAGTTTGGGCCCGGAAGGAAAATGTGTATGCAACAGCAATCGAAGGAAATGGAATTAATAATAATAATAATAATAATAATAATAATAATAACAACATAGAAGTTGAATTGGTTACAATCACACAGTTGCCATTCATGCTGTTGGTACGGCAGCTGACAGAAAAGAGACATGAATAAAAAATATCGGCGTTGATTTAACAGTGATACTATTATAGAAAAGAATCCCTTTAGGAAAGTCAAGAATAATCCAGAAAGTTATAAATACTTAGAGTTCAGAGGAAAATGCATGATCTTTAAGGAAATCTCCTGTAGACCGCTGTCTAAGCTTTAATTACCAGATACTAAGATATTACCTGAGAAAATACAGAATTATAGAAACAATGAAAATAAAAAATGTACAGGGCTATATATAAATCTAAACTTATTTATAAATTGAACTTTGTCTGTGTGTATGTGTGTGTGTGTGTGTGTGTGTCTGTGTGTCCGTTACCTATAGACTCCAAAACGGCTGAACCGATATTCTTGAAAATTTACATAGTTGTACTATAAGCGTCTGCGAGTGTTCTTAGCTAGGTTTTGTGTCGAGGAACACCTGATAAATATCGAAAATCGATAATCGAAAAAATCGGGTTATAGAAGTAGTGGTCCGATTTTAATCAAATTTGATACACTCATAGACAAAGACATAAGAAACGATATTGAGAAGTTTCAAGGTTGCAGTTCTTACAATAGTGCAGAAAATCGATAATATATATATAAGGCAAGATGTTTGTGTGTGTGTCTGTTTCTATGCCTGTATGTCTGTATTTTTTCAGCCCTTTTATTTTAGTTTTTATGCTTCGGGTTTGGCCTTAAGTAGGTATAATTGTATTTCTCAGCCTCAGCCATGATACCATTTATTCAGAGGACTTATTTAGCCTTCAAAATTCAGTTTACGACGAAAAAAACTTATTTGATATCGATACCAGGAAATCAAAATTTCCATTCATTTTTCTTTCAGCCTACTGTTTCGCTTTAACTGGAAACAACTATTGCTTTTTAGTCTTTTGTGCCAACGTCTAAAGAGTCTGAGCTCCAGGACCATAGGTTAGTTTTAAAGCTTTCATAATACCGAGCAACGCCGGTCTATACTGCTAGTTTGTCTATATTTTCTGAGATGAGGTTGTATTTTCACTATTTACATTATTCAGACTATTGTCCTCCTCTTTGTTGCCATTTGTACGACGTTTAATAATAGATCATTCTATTTGTGTATGTATCTGAGATGAGGCAGTATTTACACTATTTACATTATTCGGGTATTTTCCTCATTTTTGCTGCCATTTGTCTATATTTCTGAGATAAGGTAGTGTTTACAGTATTCACATTATTCGGACTATTGTCCTCATCTTTGTTGCCATTTGTCTACATTACTAAGATGAGGTAGTATTTACAGTATTTACATTATTTGGACTATTGTCCTCATCTTTGTTGCCATTTGTATGACGTTACGGCCGTTGTACGCTCTGGCTTTCTTCAGGTGATAAGAATTGTAATAAAGTGTTCGATTCAAAATTCCTAGCACCTAAAGAAGGCCGGAGCGTACAACGGCCGAAACGTCGTACAAATAGCAAAGATAAAGACAATAATCCGAATAATGTAAATACTGCAAGTACAAGGCTGTTTACTGTAAAATTTTATCTCTTGATGAAGTTCTTCTCTCATGCAACCATTTAATTTTTATGACTCGAATTAATTAACTACTATGTGTCGTACCCAAAATAATATAAACGAGGTAAGAAAAATAAATATTGGCGAGAATGATTGAGTCTGTGTGGACCAATAACAATGTTAATGTCAACGTGGATGCTGAGGAAGGTTCTGGATATTTGATGAGAAATGCAAAATTATTAAATATACTTGCTGCTTCTTGATCTCCAAAGATATTTTTAAGATACAAGTGATATTTGATTTTCTACTCGCCGCTTAGATGTGGTACAAGGCCGAAAGTATGGGGTACCCAGTGAGGATCGAATTTAATTCAAAATTATAATCGGTTCGAGCGAGACAAGACTGTTAAACATGACAACACGTCGAGGGGCCCCAAGATACAAGTGATACTTTGAATTATTTTTCGTTTTTTAAAAGAGAGCAAATAGATAATAAAATCTAAATCTAAACTTATTTATAAATGGAACTTATAAGTGTGCGTGTGTGTGTGCGTGTGTGTGTGTGTATGTGTGTGTGTATGTGTGTGTGTGTGCGTGTGTCTATGTGTGTGTGTAGGTGTGTGTGTATGTGCGTGTGTGTGTGTGTGCGTGTGTGTGTGTGTCTGTGTGTGTGTGTGTGTCTGTGTGTGTATGTGTGTGCGTACGTGTGTCTGTGTGTGTGTATGTGTGTGTGTGTGTCTGTGTGCGTGTGTGTGTGTGTGTGTGTCTGTGTGTGTGTGTGTGTGTGTGTCTGTGTGTGTGTGTATGTGTGTGTGTGTATGTGTGTCTGTGTGCGTGTGTGTGTGTATGTGTGTGTGTGTCTGTGTGTGTGCGTGTGTGTGTGTGTCTGTGTGTGTGTATGTGTGTGTGTGTCTGTGTGCGTGTGTGTGTATGTGTATGTGTGTGTGTGTGTGTGCGTGTGTGTCTGTGTGCGTGTGTGTGTGTGTGCGTGTGTGCGTGTGTGTGTGTGTGTGTATGTGTGTGTGTCTGTGTGCGTGTGTGTCTGTGTGCGTGTGTGTGTGTGTGTGTGTATGTGTGTGTGTCTGTCTGTGTGTCCGTTACCTATAGACTCCCAAACGGCTGAACCGATTTTCTTGAAAATTTACATAGTTGTACTATAAGCGTCTGCGAGTGTTCTTCGCTCGGTTTTGTGTCTAGGAACACCTGATAAATATCGAAAATCGATAATCGAAAAAATCGGGTTATAGAAGGAGTGGTCCGATTTTAATCAAATTTGATACACTCATAGACAAAGACATAAGAAACGATATTCAGAAGTTACAAGGTTGCAGTCCTTACAATAGTGCAGAAAATCGATAATTTATATACATATATAAATCGATACCAAGAAATCAAAATTTGACTTACATGCATTCATTTTTCTTTCAGTCTACGGTTTCGCTTTAACTGGAAACAACTATTGCTTTTTACTCTTTCGTGTCAACGTTCAAAGAGTCTGAGCTCCAGGACCATGAATTAGTTTTAAAGCTTTCATTACACCCGAGCAACGCCGGGCTATACTGCTAGTATATTCTAACTCGAATGTTATTTTCAAATACACTTGTTAATAGTAACCGAATCATATTATAACAGTTCCTGAAATGCTAAGAAAATAACAGGAAAATAACATAAAGACAAAACATTTCCCTAAATATTCAATGAACATTCATTTAAGTCAATATGAGAACAGAAAAGAGAAACTGGGTTGGGGGGGGGGGGGCGGCAGATTTACAGAAAAAATAGAAGATTGATTACTGCAGTCGTTTATCTTTTATTCAAATATTGGTTTAGATGTCGTCCAATACAATGGGATGCATTTATAATAAGGAGTTGGATGGTGATATTAACAGATGCACTTGGAAATATGCCTATGGATCTAGCGATTCGAAGAAAGAGACAACACCATGCACACCATGCTCGTCATTGGGATCTACAACAACAACAGTGATAGTTATAGTAATTTTTATTTTTCGTCAATTTCTTCCCATAAAAGGCAATAAAGCCACTAAGACGGCGTGGAAGAATAAAAAGAAAAACAAAAACATTAAGTATGAGTGGGAAGAGGAAAGAGTAACCAGGAGGACAGCAGATAACGATTGGTATTATATTTACATTTTTTAAGATTAAAGTTTGCTGCAAGTCATGTGCACGTGAGAAAGCCTCACAAATGAGATGTGCGAGAAAAGTAACTGTTAGCGTAGACGCTAAATTGATGAGATCTCGACACCAGTCTGGTATTGCGCGTACATTCATAAAGTCTAGGTAACATGACGAAGATCTGAACAATTAGGTGTAATGAAAGCTTTAAAACTAATCCATGGTCCTGGAGCTCAGACTCATTGGACGTTGGCACGAAAGACTAAAAAGCAATAGTTGTTTCCAGTTAAAGCGAAACCGTAGACTGAAAGAAAAATGAATGGATGTAAGTCAAATTTTGATTTCCTGGTATCGATATCAAATAAGTTTTTTCGTCGTAAACTGATTTTTGAAGGGTAAATAAGTCCTCTGAGTAAATGGTATCATGGCTGAGACTAAGAACTACAATTATACCTACTTAGAGCCAAACCCGAAGCAAAAACTAAAATAAAAGGACTGAAAAAATACAGACATACAGGCAGATAAATAAAAACACACACAAACATCTTGCCTTTTATATATATATATATATATATATATATATATATATATATATATATATATATAATTCATTTTCTGCACTATTGTAAGAACTACAACCTTAAAACTCCTGAATATCGTTTCTTATGTCTTTGTCTATGAGTGCATCAAATTTGATTAAAATCGGACCACTCCTTCTATAAAGCGATTTTTTCGATTACCGATTTTCGATATTTAACAGACTACCTCGACACAAAACCTAGCTAAGAACACTCGCAGACACTTACAGTACAACTATGTAAATTTTCAAGAAAATTGGTTCAGCCGTTTCGGAGTCTATAGGTAACGGAAACACACAGACACAAAGTTCCATTTATAAGTAAGTTTAGATCAACCTCGGCGGGTCATTTATTGCCAACTAAATTTTATTTATTTATTGCTGCTAATATCTTTTTCTTTCAACAATTTTGTTGTTTTTATATAAGTTTTGTGTCTAGTAATACTTTTTTCTTTTAGAGTATCATGATTCATTGGGATTTGTTTTTTTTAAGGGCAGGATCCCTAAGTCCTACCCTTGTTATTTAACCCATAACTAGAGGGAAGGGATAGATTAATACCTTTCCCAAGGGTACCAGTGCTTAAGTGAATGCTGGGTATTCAACTGGAATTCGAACTCGGTTCACCGATTTCTCTTTCCGAGACGGTATCCACTGCACCACAACGCACATCCGTCACTAAATGCTTACAGCACCTGGTATTCCCAAGCAGTCACCCATCTAAGTACTGACCAGGCTCAAGTTGCTTAACTTCGGTGATCGATCGAGAACCGGTGTATTAAACGCGATAGGCCGTAAACCCCGTTATGTCTTGACAGCTAAACTGTAGACTGATGAGATATCGACGCCAGTCTAATCTTCTTCTTCTTTGTGCCTTATCTTTTCAGGATGTAGGCGATCATGGCCTTCCACGTCTCTCTATTCCTGCTGGTTCTTAGCACACTTTCTCCCGTTACACCACGCAGTCCCCGTACTGTTATCCACCTGCTCAGGTCCTTCAAATATGTTATCCACTGCTTTCCTCTGTCTCTTTTTTTCCTCTATCTGGCCTGTTGTCAGGTTCTCTAAGCCCTTCTTTCTCATTACATGTCCCAGGAACTTCAGTTGTCTGTTCCTGATGCCCAATATTAATTTTCTTTTCGTTGCCATTCCTTCCAACACCTAATCATTGCTCACATGCTCAGTCTATGAAAACCGCAGCATCCTTCTGTAGAACCACATTTCAGCTGCTTCATTTTTGAGGATATTGTCCAACATTTACTGCCTTCTTGAAGAACCGACATTACATAGCAATCTAGTACTCACTTCTTTGTTTCTAGTGAAAGTTTCCTGTGTTTTAATACTTTACTCAGCTTCTGGAACGCGTCCTTCACCATGTTAATTCGCTTTCGGATCTCTGTGTCGCACTTTCCGTTTTCTGTTAGAACACTTCCCAGGTATTTAAATTTTTGTACCTGCTTGATTTTAGTATCCCCATCCTGGATTTGGCATTTTGGGTTGCTCTTTTTGCTGATGACCATGCATTCGGTTTTCTTGCAGTTAATTTGTAGTCCTTTCTTGTCACCCTCTTCAAAATTAAAAAAAAGCTAGGTACCATAGTCACGAGCTCATCCGAAAAATTACCTTGAAAGTATTTATAGAAAAGGTGGGCCAACCTTACAGTGGTGGGAAAGCGACTGAAGCCCAGTCGAGAGATCAGGACCTATAATATTATTGATTCAATAATAATAGTGGAACTATTATTGAAATTTAAGCTGAAAATCTGTGACACCTTAAAGTTAATGTTACTCTCATAGAAAAAAAAAACTTTTCCGTTATACCCAATGGTATGTAGGGAAGCGTTTTTGCTTTTTCCGTAACAAACTGTTTTTATGGGGCAGGGTTGTTAGCCCTGCACCCAACCCCCAAACCTGGAAGAAGGTGATTTTCTAAGCGTAGCTTAGACGTGACACACGGCCAAAAGTAGGGGATACCCAGTGAGGATCGAACTAACTACTCAGTTACATTGATTCTAGCGAGACGAACTTGTTAACCGTTACACCACACCGATGTGCTCTATTCTCATAGAGGCTGGGATAAATTACAAAAGGTTAAAGATAATAAATTTAACAAAATTCCTTTGAGCCTTTGTTTGTGGAATGGTTCATCTACTAAACGCAATATGAAAGTTATTGGCATCAACACGGAATCATGGGAGAGCGTAGCAGTTAACCGGACATAATGGAGAGGAACCCTGGCCCAACAACTCAAATCAGAGGAGGAGCAACTGACACAAATCGCCATGGAGAGGCTGTGGTTGGCATGCTTGTTCAAATAACCACTGATAACTAAGTTCAGTCTCTGGTGTGCTCTTCGCGGAACTACTTTTACAGAGAGGAGAAGGTGTGAAAGGTGAGTCACTGGCGCCTCATAACCTGTTGATTCGAGCAGGTGGAGCCCGTCAGACTGGGAAAGCAGTTCACCTAGGGGAAGGAAAGCACTCATTTCAAACCTCCTCTGCCTTGCAGCCATAGAAAAGGCTTCAAGGCATAGCAGTCAACCGGACCAAATGGAGAGGAACCCTGGCCCAACAACTCAAATCAAATGAGGAGCAACTGACACAATTCGCTCTGGAGAGGCTGGTTCGCAGAAAACAAGATTACAGCTCCGACAGACTAGAAACAAAGCTTATATGCAGCCTCTGCAAGAAAGGCTGTCACTCTCGCATCGGTTTCTACAGTCACAGACGCCGATGCTCCAGCCAAGCAGACAACTATGATGTTACCCATGGCCAACCCTGACTGACGGAGGCCTACTACTGCTATTGGTCCATTTACTATGAATTCAGTCAGTTAAGTGCCATACGTGATGCACGTTTGGGCGATCATGTCTCGAAAGAGACATGACTGACTGGGCAGAAGATTATCCCGCAGTAGGTTGCCATTGCTTTCTGCGGTAGACTGGTTGCCTGCCAATCCTATAGAACCCAATCTATCCTGTGATTTAATCCATAACTGGAGGGAAGAGACGGATTAATACTTTTCCCAAGGGTATTTGTGCGTAAGTGAATGCAAGGAATTTAACTGGAATTTGAACTCGGCACTCCGATTTGATGTTCCGAGTCGATATCCGCTGCACCACAAATGAAGAGAAAGTTATTTAAAGAGAATGTAAACATTGTATAGGTTAATATCGGAATTCGCGCAAACAGAATGCATATGTTTACTATTTTGCCTTACTCAAGGTCTTAGGTATTGACCCTATAAAGGACCACATAAAAAAAATGTAAAATATAATAATAATAATAATAATAATAAACAAAGACAGCAAATGTTTGCCAAGGTACAACCGACATCATCTAAACGAATAGCATCAAAATGAGGAAAAATAACTGCAATGTACTTGACTGCTCTCAAGAGAGAAAATACAAAAAATAAAATCAACCGCTCTCAAAATTAAATGGGGTAGATAATTCAGCATTTAAAATGATTTAGGGGAGGCGATTCAGTATATGGTATTTGGTAGGCAAAAATTAAATTTTATTAATAAAACCATAAAAATAACCCGTACCGTCAGTCAGTCAGTTAAGTGCCATACATGAAACACGCTTGGGCGATCATGTCTTTTTCGAGACATGACTGACTGGGCAGAAGATTATCCCACAGTATGTTGCCATTGCTTTCTGCGGTATACTGCTTGCCAGCCAAGGCTATAGAACCCAATCTGTCCTGTTATTTAACCCATAACTAGAAGGAATAGTCGGACTGATACTTTTCCCACGGGTATTTGTGCGTAAGTGAATGCAATGGATTCAACTGGAAATCGAACTCGGCTCCCCGGTTTACCGTACCGAACCCAAAATTTAATTTAGTTCGTACCAGTCATGAGGCCAATCACCACTGAAAGTTTCATCCGAATCCATCCGAGGGAGGGGGTTTCGAATACAATAACTCCGCCCTAAGGTGGGAGTAATAATAATGAAAGAACGTAGATATTTTTTGTCAGTCGCCAGATTCAGAAATAAGAAAACGAAAGAGATGTTGCCGGAAAAAAAAAGCAAGTACGAGGAAGTCGAATTTAAAATAAATATATCATTTAATTATTGCCAGCATCTGTTTAAATCTGTGCATAATATAACGTTAACTAACGTTTTGTTTTTTAGTTGAGGAGGATTGGACGATATCGTGCAACTGAGTGGCCATCCCGATCACCAGACCTAACACTATCAGAACGTTTTCTTGTGGCGTGGACTGAAAGATCTTGTATACAAGGTAAAAAAAATTCCTGATAGATTTTCTGAAATTAATGTAGAAAAGTGTCAGATGCTTTGTAGAAGTGTTACAGATAAGTTTTAGCGTTTACAGTATTTACATTATGCGGACTATTGTTCTCATCTTTGTTAAGGACACACGGGCCAAGGAATATAGACGTTGGTTAGTTCCGAAGAGTTGTGAGTTCAATACCGGGCTAGAGTAGTGGTGAACAAGCAACTTGCAGAGTTAGAGGGAGATAACTCATGACTTCCAATCGAGGCATTACTACCCAAGGAATGATAATGATATACACCAGTGATTGTAATAAAGGGTTCGGTTCGAAATTCCTAGCACCTGAAGAATGCTGGAGCGTACAACGGCCGAAACGTCTTACAAATGGCAACAAAGATGAGGACAATGATCCGAATAATTTAAATACTACAAATCCTATCACATCTCAAAAATATAGACAAACAGAATGATCTATTATCAAACGTCGTACAAATGACAACAAAGATGAGGACAATAGTCCGAATAATGTAAATGCTGTAAATACTACCTCATCTCAGAAATAGAGACAAATACTAAGGTTCAGCGTTGTATTCAACAGAAAGTTGGTAATTTTCAACATGTAAAATAGTTTACATGTCCCCCCCAAAAGTATAACAAATGTTTTTTGATGTGATAGGAGTTTTAAACTACTCTAATTTATTTTTGTTTAATAAAAGTAAATAAATAAAAAAGGAGTTACTTTTGCCGCACCTTGTATTTAGTGAGTCTTCTTAACCTACGGAATTACACAGAAATATCATAATTCCATATCGAATATATTTGGCTATGATACATATGCCTAATATACCCTTATTTGACCTGGTATTATGATGAGTGAACTGAGATTCCTGTTTGTATCAAATTCTCACTATGTTGGTATACACCCTCTCTCTCTCTCTCTCTCTCTCTCTCTCTCTCTCTCTCTCTCTCTCTCAAAATTAATATTATGCTCAAATCCTGGGAAGTGGCATTCTTCCAGGAAGTATCAATCATTTGGAAAGGGAGCTGGAATTATTACTCGATGCCCGAGGCGTTTACAAAAGGGAAGTTCTTGGGCAAGTTTTCGCGGTATTGGCCTTAAAGTCGCTTTAAATCTCGACCTAGTGTCTCTTTCGGGAGATACGTGTATGCACTGAAATATCTCTCTCTCTCTCACTCTCACTCTCACTCTCTCTCTCTCTCTCTCTCTCTCAATAATAATAATGAAGTGGAAGTGGAATATGGCTGTCCAATCAAACAACAAATAAAACTATTGTAAATAAAAAGCTGTTAAAATATCTGGATCTTTCCAGAGAAATGAAAAATACTTAGAATATGACATCTATCAGCGTCATTCATTAGGTACTTGGAATAGAACTAAAGTACGTTTCAAAATAATTAGGAAAATTGAACATCTTTGAAATAGGTGAGTGCATTCCAACGAAGGATACCCAATTGCTAGAATACTGAGATGAAAGTCGTTTAGATTTGCTGGTTATTATTGGTTATTTGATTGGTTATGGTTTATTTAATACGGAAATCTAAACATTTTGTGCGCAGTTTTATGGCTTCAACTAAACATGCCTTGAACACAATTATTTGCCTTTAACTACATATAAAATGTATTGTTGGTAATTCTACTATAAATATAACACTGGTAGTTTTTTTTTTATATATATATATATAAATGTATTCATGGTACATTTACTATAAAAAATATTTTTTTATACTTTCGTAGTTTATATATATATATATATATATATATATATATATATACATAAAAATGTATTTTCTTAATCATATCACCCCGAGCAAGGCGGTAACGCCACTGATGCGCAGGGGGCTACGTAAGAGTGAAAAGAGAAAGCCGGAAACCACATCCTAAACAGGGAACAAGCGATGAGCCTCTTCACCTGTTCAATAGACGTGGGTGGAGTGTAAACCGGGCGATAGTTCAGTCTATGTATTCATGGTATATTTACAATAAAAAATCTTTTTATACCTTCGTAGTTTATATATATATATATATATATATATATATATATATATATATATATAAATGTATTCCTGGTATATTTACTATATAAAATAGTTTTTATACTTTCGTAGTTCTTTTTTTTTTTTTTTGAGTGTTCTCTATCTACCCATAGCTGGGACCCTAACAGGTATTAACACCCTGGGTCAGGGTGGACTTGGGAACAACACGAATTAAATGATGGTTCCATATTCCTCGAAATCTCCAAACTCCCAATCAGAGGCCTTGCTGTCATTTGTTCTTCAGCGAAAACCAAGGTCATATCTGGTCAGGCGCCCCTGCTGTTCATCTCAGTGCTCTCGACAGGAGAAGCTGTAAAGTGATCGGCCCCGACCTGGCAGCTCGACTCGAGCCACTTTCTCATCGGCGGGATGTGGCTTCCCTCTGCCTCTTCTCTAAATATTTTCATGGCTTCTGCTCCGACGAACTTAGGTCACTGGGGCCCTCTTCACAAGACTTTACTCATGCAACCAGACTGGCAACAAGGCCCCACCTTTTACAGTTAAATCAAACAAATGCAGGCGGTAATTCAACTCAATTAGCTTCTTTTCTCGCACTCCCTCCCTGTGGAACTCCCTTCCACATACTTGCTTTCCTGACGGCTACAACCTCCAGGAATTTAAACACAATGTCAATACCAATCTCTTATCCACTTGACTCAAGTCCTTTCTGCATCACCCAGTGTATCTTGTTCTTTTCCTTTCTCTCTACCTTCGCAACTGTCTTCACTCCTGTGTTCACATCATTCTCTTGTAATTTCTCAGACACCCCCTGTAATTGGTTCGTCTTTCTCTTCATTCTCTTCCGCTTAAACTTTAACATTTTTATGTAACCCTCTGCGCATCAGTGGCGGTACTGCGTTGCTTGGGGTGAATCGACTAATTAACGATTGCCTTATATATATATATATATATATAAGGCAATCTGTGAGTCTGTGTGTGACTGTTCCCTATGCACGCCTACATTTTTTAAGCTACGCCATTCAAAATTTCAAATGGCTCATATCCACAGGGAAGCCAGGTCGACGCTTACTTTTTGAGTTTAAATTCAACAATTTTCCCTTTCGCACTTTTTGGCAAATGGAACCGATTGTTTACATTTGCTCCGTAAAACATCTAAGATCTAAGATGGTTACTGAATGACGTCACAGAAATCAAATCACACGTGTCAAACACGACTAAAATATTTTTTATTAAAAAAAAAAATTAATGAGCCTTTATATTTTGTTTCTTTTTCCTCTAAAATTAAATATCTACATTTTTAAATATTCTTCGAAAATTTCTGAACTGAGAGCGTAAGAGTTTTAATATTTCTAATTTCAGTAAAACAAAATAAATGATTTTCATTTTTATGTTCAATTCATTTAGTCAACAAAAAATGTAAATATTTTCACCCGTAATTTTGAAAAAACAAACAAACGCAATGTTGGTTACAATGACACACAAAACATCAACTCACGTTTACGCAAAACAAAAGAAAATAGTTTTTTTTCTCCTACTACTAAAATGTTCTGTGTTATATGGGCAACGCCGGACTATGATGCTAGTATATATATATATATATATATATATATATAGTATTGAGACTCAAAAGGTATATAACAACAATAATAATGAGAAAAAGAAACCACCACAACCCCCAGCAACAACAACAGCGTGATAAAAGAAAACAAGGGGAAAACAGAATACTTTTCTTGCACTTTGGAAGTAAAAAAAAACAAAGAAAGAAAAATGATAACAAGGAGACAAACACTCCATCCATACAATTTATCTTTTCTTCATTTGGTAAGAAAATGAACGACCCTTTGCAGGGAAAGGAAAGTTTACATAAGATAAAAATGAATGAAAAAAATCCATTTATTATCTGTTCTAACCCAAACTAAATCATTCAAACCCAAATGCCCTTCCATTTTTCTTCTATTTCCCGCCACTGCTACATCCATTTACCTTGCGGCTTTGGGAGAAGTGCAGGGGTTAAATTATCTTTGGGGCTGCAGCGTAGTGGAAAATTGGAGAAAAGAGTCTCCGAGACAATTTATGGCCTATTCTTCTTAGACATTGTCAAAGAACGAGCGTTTGTAGTCGGCAAGAAAATAAAGAAATAAGTGACAGTGAAGAAGAATGGAAATTAAAAGACGAGGTTTGTTGCTCAGGAAGCAGACGACAAAAGAAAGGTGAAAGATCAAAGATGAAAATGAAGAAGAGTTTGAAAAATACGCAAAGAATATGAAGGCAAATATTTGTTGAAATAAATGAAGGAAGCGAAACACAGAATAAAATAAAAGAAAGAAAATATTTTGAAGAAAAATATTATGTTAATCATTAAATAAAAAACAAAAAGATTTAGAATGAAGTAAAGTTTTTGGAAGAAAGAAAAATTGAAATAAAGGAAAACCGAAAATAAAATAAAGAATGACAGATAAAATGAAGGCAAAAAGATAAGGAGAAGACTAAAGCAGAAGAAAAATGGAAAACGTCGGAGAATAGGGAATATGAAGAAAAAAAAAAAGAAAGAAAGAAAAAAAGAAAGAACGAAAGAAATGGAAATAATAGAGGATGAAATAAAGAAAAACTGAAAAAAAAAGAAAACGAAAAAGAAAAACTACTGCAAAGAAACGACTAAGATGAATTTCAGAAAATGCTAAAAAATCGTTTGCATTATTCAAAGTCTACACAAAAGACAACGAAAGAAAATGGCCGCTTCTGACTCGGCTAATTGTTCCTAATGATATAAATTATTTTCAGCTTCATACCTAGTGTCACTTTTTTCCCAAGTTTTTCATTTTTTTTTTTTTTGAAGTTGGATCTGGACAGCAGTAAATTTAGATTTTCTTTCTTGCTCCCTTTCTCAATTGACATTCTTTGATTTTTTTTCTTTGTTATTTCTCTTTCTTTCTTTATAAATAAATATTTCTCTTGATATGTACAATTTTCTCTATTTTTTATTCTTTCTTTCTCTCTCTCTCTCTGTATATATATATATATATATATATATATATATATATCATTCTCTTTCTCTCTCTATAATTCTCTCTATATATTTATTTTCTCTTTCTCTCTCTATTTCTCATTATCTCTCTGTATAATCTCTTTCTCTACTTCTCAATCTTGATTTTACTTTGTCCTTTTCATTCCTTCTTTCTCCATTTGTCTATATTTCTTTATCTTTCTTTAATTCTTTCTTTTTTCTCTTTCTATTTATCATTATTTACAAATATTTCTACTCTCTCTTCATCTATATATATATATATATATATATATATATATATATAAGAACAAATTAAGGCAGACACGTTATTTTTGTATTGCACAGAAAACCTTCCACACAATAAAGACGGAAGCTGATGATGGTTCGCCTGAAATAGGCCCACACTTCCGATTTACTATGAAACAACGTGTCTGTCTTATTTTTTCGCATATTTGCTCTATATGTATTTATATGCATATATGTTTAGAGCTCTCTTAGAGAGTTATCCTACCACTGTATTTACAGGATACTCCTTTGGACACCTTCTATATCTATACCGCATGCTGATTAATATATATATTTGGGACGCAACCTTTTATTTAAGTGTATCGCTTTGTCATTGTATTTATTCTCTACTTCTTTCTATTTTTTTTCTTCTTTTTCTTTCTCTATATTCATTTTCTCTCTTTCTTTCTTTCTTTACTTTTTCTCTTTCTATTTATCATTCTTCATATATATTTATCTTTCTCTATGTATTTCTCTTTCCACTTCGCTACCTCTATTTCTTTCCATCATCTTTTTATCCTTCCTTCCTTACGTTCTTCCTTCCTTCCCCCCTCTCTCTCTCTCTCTCTATATATATATATATGTTTTTACACTCTTTAATTTCCAGCAGAACGAATGACATTTAAAAAAACGTGCCGATTTTTTGTGTTCATATCCATCGCCTTGCCGAATGGAATGTTCTCGCAAAGACGAAATGAAAGCAAAATTGAGGCCAGGAAAAATTCGAGACCTAAATATAAAAAGGATGGTTTTCTACAAGAGATGGGGTGGGTTCACGGAGAGAGAGAGAAAGAGAGGGAGAGAGAGAGAGAGAATGAGGGTGGAGTAAGGGCGTCGTCCACCGAACTAGAAGGAAAGTCAACAAAAAGCGGATTATTGAGACTTGGGTCAGTGTGGTAGATTTTTATCCAATTTACTTAATGTCATGAGATATGGAGATTTGCAAAGAGTGGATGGAAGCTGGAACGGATATTAACAACAGAAACGCTAGATTATTGTGATAACACACAAGTGACGTAATCGATAGATAAGAAAACAATATATAGCGTCATACATAATTAGTAATAATCAAAATTAAAAAAAACATGTTAACTTTTATTGAATGTACTAAAATTGAAAACTACAACTTATCAACATTTTTGCAACGAACATAAATGTAAAAGAGGTATTTTAAATTGTAAACCAACGTTATTTATTTTTTAATCGTATCACCCCGAGCAAGACGGTAACGCCACTAATGTGCAGGGGGCTACGTAATAGTGAAAAGGTTGGAAAAGAGAAAGCCAGAAACTACATCCTAAACAGGGAACAAGGGATGAGCCTCTTCACCTGTTCAATAGACATGGGTGGAGTGTGAACCGGGCGATAGATAGATCTATCTACTCCAGCTGAAACTAACATATTGAAATTATTTGTTTGAACATTATTTTTAATTGATACTTGTATTTGATTAGATATTCTGTTTTTAATCAAACAGTATATTTATTTCTATGGCCTGGTTATTTACAATAAATTTTGTCACAAAAATGTGTGTCATTTGGCAGGATTCAAACCTGCGACCTCTGTCAACATTAGGGAAGCCACCAATTGATCTGGCGCGTCTTAGACCACTGAAATACAAATCATACCATAGTCTAAATAAGGAAAGTTAAGAAAATTTCGATGGGACATTTTTTTTAATCTTTTTATATAGTCGTGTCGCCCCAAGCAAAGTATTTTACTGCCACTGTTGTGCAGGGGGTTAGATAGGAGGACGGTATTTACCAACCTTCCCACACAAAGTTAGATGTGACACAAGGTCATTTTATAGTGGGTCTTCCCAGCTATATAGCCGGGCCAAAAAATGTCTGTCTATTATTACCGAGTCGTGATTCTACCCTTCGGCGGAACCACGACTGGGTTAGTGCTCTCTGCTCGGAAGCAGAGAGCGCCCTCTACCCGAAGGCAGAGCGCCGACGGTGTCATAGTAACAGCGACAAATGCCGGCTTCGAAGGACTCTTATGAGGAGTGAGAGGTTGCAAGAGGTGTCAAGAAGAGAATAGGAGAAGGAAGAGAATACTGATGAGAGTTGGGTGGACGAAGAAAAAAGCACGAGAGAGAGAGGATATAAGTTAGTGAGACAGGAGATGACTATTGACTTTATATTTAAATTATTGGAGATTGTAACTCTCAGGAAAGCAAGTATGCGGAAGGGAATTCCACAGGCGGGAAGTGCGAGAAAAGAAGCTGTGGAGTAGAATTTGCGTTTACAATTTATTGGTTTCACAGTAAATGGGTGAGACGTAGTTGCTAATCTTGTGACTCGAGGAAATTCATATATAGGGGATACCAGTGAGCTAAGTTCATTGGAAGAGAAGCCATGAAAGTATTTGTAGAAGAGACAAAATAAGCCACATTGCGCCGGTGAGAAAGTGACTGAATACGAGCTGCCAAGTCGGGATCGATCACATTACAGATTCTTCGTTGGATTCGGTCAAGGACACCTAAGTGGATAACAGGAGCACTCGACCAGATATGGCAGCAATCCTTTGTTCAGGATATTAAAGATCATGACCCTCCACAACCTTCCATCCTTTGAAATTCTAAATAAACTTTTCCCCCTTACTATTCACCCCCAATTCGTTTATTACCATTCATTTACTTACTTTCTTTAATTCGATACTAGCATCATAGCCCGGCATTACCCGTGCAATTCAGAACATTTTAGTAGTAGGACTCCGTTATATAAAAAAATAATTATATAAAAAATTGTTGTTTAAAAATTGTTAAAAAATTCCATTAAAAAAAAAATCTATTTTCTTTTGTTTTGCGTAGATGTGATTTGATGTTTTGTGTTACATTGTAAACAACATTGCGTTTGTTTTAGTTTTAAAATTACGGGGTAAAATATTTACATTTTTTGTTGACTAAATGAATTTAACATAAAAATAAAAATTATTTATTTTGTTTTACTGAAATTGGAAATATAAAAACTATTACGCTCTCAGTTCAGAAATTTTCGAAGAATATTTAAAAATGTAGATATTTAATTTTAGAGGAAAAATATTAAATATAAAGGCTCAATTTTTTTTTTGTAATAAAAAATATTTTAGTCGCTTTTGACACGTGTGATTTGATTTCTGGGACGTCATTCAGCAACCATCTTAGATCTTAGATGTTTTACGGAGCAAATGTAAACAATTTGCATCATTGGCCAAAATTGCGAAAGGGAAAATTGCTGAACTTAAACGCAAAAAGCATGTGTCAACCTGGCTTCCCTGTAGATATGTGTCCCTAGAAAGTTTGAATGGCGGAGCATAAAAAATGTAGACGTGCATAGGGAACAGTCACACACAAACTCACAGATTGCCTTATATATATATATAGATTGAATTTTGTCATTAGCGTCCTCCATAGCATAATATTTATGAGCGTTTTAAATTTTTAAAATTGACAAACTGATAACATTTTTCGTCTTGTGTATAAAATTCTTGTTAGAAGTTTAAAATCATTGCATTTGCTTTGATAAAGTCCCTCTGATGACGAAACGCGTCGACTAAGATAAGTTTTTCTTTCGTCTTTATCCACAAGGTAGGTTACTCGAGGTTTCTTTTGCTCCTTTCAGCCTTGTGGGTGTCAAGTTCTCCCAGTTCTTTTTACTTGTTATGTGTCCCATTAATTTCAAGTTTCTCTTTTTTATTCAAAGTAAAAATGCTCTTTCTATATCTGTTCCTATTAAATCTTCCTCATTGCTCGCATTTTCCCAGCATCCTTTTATAGAACTCCGTCTTTATTGTCTCAAGTCTTCTCTGGGTCTCCGAGGAAATTTTTCAGCATTCACTGTTCTATATAAATTTACTCGAGCCACAAGATTAGCCACTAGGTCCCACTCTTTTACTGTAAAACCAATAAAATGTAAACGCAAGTTCTACTCCATCAGCTACTTTTCTCGCACTTCACGCCTGTAGAATTCCCTTCCGTTTACTTGCTTTCCCGACAGCTATAATCTCCAAGAATTTAAATGTAATGTCAATAGTCATCTTCTATCTCACTAACCTGCATCCTCTCTCTCTCTCTTTCTCTCTCTCTCTTTCATGCTCGTTTCTCCGTCCACTCCACTCTCATCAGTAGTCTCATCCTTCTCCTACCCACTTCCTGACACCCCCTATAACCGGCCACTCTTTCTCATAACTTTCCTTCTATGTAACCCCCCTGCGAAACAGTTGCAGTAAAATGCCTTGCTTGGGGTGATATGATTATAAAAAAAAGGTTTCTATACTATTAAAATGTTGGTATAAAGTGGGGGATTAATTCTACATTACAATCGATATATAAACTGATCCCTCATTTTATGGCTACAGTCATCCTTCTCTTACCCACTTTCTGATACCCCCTATGACTTATCACTCTTTCTCATAGCTTTCATCCTATGTAACCCACTGCAAAGCAGTGGCAGTAAAATGCCTTGCTTGGGGTGATATTATTAAAAAAAAAGGTTCTATACTATTATGATGTAGATATAAATTGGGGGATCAATTGTACATTACAATCAATATATAAACTGATCCTTCACTTATGGCCACATTCATCCTTCTCTTACCCACTTCCTGACACCCCTCTATAACTTGTCACTCTTTCTCATAAATTTCTTCCTAGGTAACCCACTGCAAAACAGTTGCAGTAAAATGCCTTTCTTGGGGCTATACGATTATAAAAAAAATAAAACGACTGATATTACGTAGAAATTCAGTCGTCTTTGTTAATAACGCTGCTTTCATGTTTCCTAATGCTTTCTTTAGCTTTTGAAAGGCATCTTTTGTTATTGCAGTGCTTTTTAGGATTTCTGAGTTTCTGTGTTCTACCACTTCCTAAATAGTTACTTATATTTGGTTTGTATTGCCGTCCTTATTTCGAAGTTTCATACCTTGGTTTGTTCCTCTTGCTGACGACTATGTATTGTCTTCTTCTTTACTGTTGCTGACTCGTTCTTTCTTCTCACTTTCCTTAGCTACATTGTCTAGAAGTTCCAACAGCTTTCTTTCTGTGTTTGCCATCGGCGCAGGGTTATCTGCATGTCTTACGTTTCTTAAGATTGTGCTCAGCAATAATAAATCCTAGCAGGAGTGTAGAACTCTTCCGATCACCGCGTGGTATACGTTGAATCATTCCGATGAGATAATGCATGCTTCTCAAAAGCCGCATTCTATTTTTGATGTACGTCTTCAGTTAAGAAATTTACAGGAAGTCTCTTATGAATAAAGTTAAATAAGGTATTGTTCATTTCTATAAATACATTCGTTTTTAAGCACACTGTTACCAAATATGTCATTTTCAAATTTTGTAGTTAGTAATTTAAATTTTTGGTTTAAATGATTTTTTGGTATAACAAGCGAATAGGTGTCGATTCCGGAAATTAAATTATCAAATATCGTAAATATTGGGCCGACTTGGGCAGCAAGTCTTCATTTATGTAGGTTTGATTCAAGAAAAGGAAAGCTCATGTTATCGTCGTTTTTTTTTTCTTTTTTCTTCTTTTTTATAGTACGAAACATTTTTTCAGCTTTCATCAATCTTTAGAAATTAGTTGCTGATAGAGTTGTGTGTGTGTGTGTGTGTGTGTGTGTGTGTGTGTGTGCATATATATATATATATGACAGTTTTTCGAATTCCTTGGTTGCTCTGTTACACTTCACTAGACATGCCCTATCAATTAATAGGCAAGTATTTTCTTTCTGGTTTTTAACAATAACGTCCGGCCTATTTGCTTCAGTTTTTCTGTCTGTGTAGATTGTGTACACTGTAATCCCATAGAATGGTGACATCTTCTCTTTTTGTAACCGGTGCTGGGTGATGTTCATACCAGTGTTGTTTCCATATTTTCCATAGTGTTTGCACATTGTCCAATGCAAATATTGCCCCCACTCTATCGTGGCGATTTTTATATTCATTTGGGGCAAGTACAGAACATCCTGAGATTAGATGGTCTATTGTTTCTTGGTGTTTATCACAGAACCTGCATTTTGGATCCACATCATTATGTATAATATTTGCCTGAAAGTTCCTTATTATTATTATTATGTCATTTTTCATCATATTTCGATTTCTGCATTGGTCTCACTACCAACCAAGTCTGCGGGGAGACCTAAGGCAGGTAGTGGCGTGTTGTTATCGCTCCATTTCATGTTTTTCTATCTTCCCTATCATCCCCAGCATTACATAGATAAAGTTTTCCTTAGTTTGTGGGCTGTACTTAATAAGACAATTTTTTTGTATATCTCTTAAGCTGGGGTTTCCAGGGATTCTTTCAATGTGTTGTTTTGTTCCATTTTTTATCATTCCAAGTGCACCTACTATCACTGGCACAACTCTTGTTTTCAATTTACACATTTTTTCTATTTCAATTTCCAGGTCTTTATATTTTGACAGTTTTTCAAATTCCTTGATTGCTATGTTACAATCCGCTGGACAAGCCATATCAATTAATAGACAAGTTTTCTCCTTCTGGTTTTTAACAATAATGTCTGGCCTGTTTGCTTCAATTTTTCTGTCTGTGTAGATGGTGTAATCCCATAGAATGGTTACATCTTCTATTTCTGTAACCGGTGCTGGATGATGTTCATACCAGTGTTTGTTTACAGCTTTTCCATAATGTTTGCACATTGCCCAATGTAAATATTGCCCAACCCTATCGTGGCGATTTTTATATTCGTTTGGGGCAAGCACAGAACAGCCTGAGATTAGGTGGTCTATTGTTTCTTGGTGTTTATCACAAAACCTGCATTTTGGATCCATATTATTATGCATAATATTTGCCTGAAAGTTTCTCGTGAAAAGACTTTGGTCTTGTGCTGCAAGTATAAATCCTTCAGTTTCAGACTTTAATCCAGATGCACGTAACCATCGATGAGTATTAACTTTGTCAACATTGGATTTATTGGCATGTACTGGATATTGGCCATGCAGAGGTTTGTCTTGCCAGCGCTGTTTCATCTTTTCAAGAGCTTTATCTTTGGCTTTCATTTTCATATTTTTTGCCGCAATAGTTGGTTCTTGGCTACTGTTTTGCTTTTCTACAGAAAAGCATTATTATTATTATTATTATTATTATTATTATTATTATTATTATTTAAAAATGTGGATGTTGATTTTTTTACTTCTGACTTTTTACTTGTATTTTCTAATTCCCGAAATAAATATCTTTTGGACAGACTTCCTCTGAGAGAGTAATATTTAGAGAGAATGAAAAATAGAGAGAGAGAGAGAGAGAGAGAGAGAGAGAGAGAGAGTGGGTGTGGTTGTGCGCATGCGCGTTGGAAGATAACGCATGTTGAATATCCATAGACATGAAATATTTAAATGTGAAATAAAGATCACACAAAAAACTGAAAGTGATATCAAGGACTGAACATGAATGAAAGTTTTAAAATGAAAACTTTAGAAAAACCTCATAAAAGAGAGACGGGAAAAAAAGAACTAATTCTTTTTTTTTAAATTACTAAAAGAAACCGAGAGAGAGAGAGAGAGAGAGAGAGAGAGAGAGAGAGAGAGAGAGAGAGAGATACTAAAAAAGAACAATTACCAAAAGAGACAGGGTGAAAGAAAGAGAGAATTCCCAAGAATTACAGAGGAAGAGAAAAAGATAAAAACTAGAGGGAAAGAAATATATGAAAGGTACATATTTGCTCTACATGTCTCGGAGTTTTTTGAGATGGATTCAGTAACGCATTTTGACCGACAAACCTATATAACAATGGTCTGCAACGGTCAGTGGGTAGAAATGGCAGAAGTGAGGAAGATTAGTTGGAAAAGAAAAAATGGGGGTAATTAAAAAAAAAACAGGTGAAAAAAAAAATAAACATGGTTAGAGTAGGTACACGTGTTTTTGTGTAGAAACAATGGCGGACCTGAAACAGACTACCACCGCGTTTAATTTTGTTGTTTATCATTTTTTAAACTTTTTACTTTTTTCAGCGCAGCCCCATCGATTACCCCTTAGCTTTACGATTGACAAAAAAAAAAAATTTTGAAAAATATCAATATTTAAACATGTTCTTGTGGGTGGGGTTCAGTTTCTCATACAACGTTATAGTAAATCGATCCTCCATTTTGAAACCAGTCGCCGAGTCGACATTACCGCCACCAATAAATTTGTTCATTATCAAATTTTTGGGACTTTTTTCAGTGCAATGTTATCTTTTACACCTTAAACTTGCAAAAATTTCAATATTTAAACAATCGGGGGGGGGGGGGGGGGGCAGTTTCTCAGACAACCTTATAGTGGACTGAAAATGGAGGATCGATTTACTTTAAACTTTGTACGAGAAACTGACCCCCCACTAAATTTGTTTAAATATTGTAATTTTTCAGAATTTTTTTGATAATCGGAAAGTTTAAGTAGCAATCGATAGGACTGCGCTGAAAAAAGTAAAAAAAAAAAAAAAAATGAAAAACAACGAAATTAAACGTTTTTGTAGTCTGCTTCAAGTCCCCGGAACAACATTTTTTTTAAGTGAAATTTATTTCTTATAAAAATCTCGGGAGTTTTATTAAAGAAAATGTGCCTCCCGACAGGAATGAAACTTGTATTCACTTTTGATTCTAGGAAACCACATTCAAGCCAAGTGTGCATTACAGTAAGTACAATCACCCTTTTTTTTTAACCCTGGAACACTCAGCATCAATTAAAGTTACACCACTACTAACCATGGGTATATAATACCCAATTTTGAAAATATTAAAAGAATATTAAACAAAAATCTTTATTTGAAATATTTTACATGCAGGCACTTCAAACTTTGTATTTTGGGTTAACATTAATATGAAATGAAAAACATTATTTAGGTAAGAAAATAAGGTCCTGAAAATTGTAATCAAATTGTAATTAAAATGGCGTCATTTGAGCTGGGTACTATATACCCGGATGTGCATTGTGGTGCAGTGGATATCGACTCGGAATGACAAATCAGGGTGCCGAGTTCGAATTCCAGTTGAATTCCTTGCATTCACTTATACGCAAATATCCTTGGGTAAAGTATTAATCCGTCTCTTACCTCCAGTTATGGGTTAAATAACAGGATAGAGTGGATTCTATAGCTTCGGCTGGCAACCTACTGCAGGATAATCATCTGCCCAGTCACAATGTCTCTTTCGAAACATGAACGCCTAAAGCGTGTATCACGTATGGCACTTAACTGACTGACTGACTTTATACTCATGGTTAGTCTTTTCGGGTTAAAGAAATCTCCTGTTTATTCTAGAAAACCGCCAAATTTTTTCCACAACTGGGCCACATAACGGCGGCACAGTAAAAGTAAAAATGAGAGCCGAAATTCGAACTCAGCTCTCATTAGTATTATTACTGTGTCGAATTAGTTGAATTTAGTTACGTGCAAATAACCTAGGGAAAGGTATTAATCCGTCGCTTCCCCCAGGTATGGGTTAAACAGCAAGACGGATTCGGTTCTATAGCCTTCATTGGCAATCAATCTATCGCAGGAAGTAATGGCATCCTACTGCAGGAAAATCTTCTGCCCAGTCAGTCATGGATCGAAGGAGACATGATCGTCCAAGCGTGTATTACGTATGGAACTTAACTGGCTGATATCTGGTACACTGGCTATCAACCAAGGCTAAATAGAACCCAATCCACCATGCTATGAGGAGAAATAGTGCGTAACTGTGAGAATGTGTAAGTGTTTCTAGCTCAGAAGAGCCTGGGAGAGAAAATTAAGCCTTCGTTTTGTTGTCTGATTCTTTCCCCTTATCACTGACTCTTTCTCTCTCTCTCTCTCTCTGTATATATATATATATATATATATATATCTTCCTTCACCCCCGTCCTCTCTCTCTCTCTCACACACACACACACACATTAACATACACGCACACATACAAACATACATACCTTATTTCTCTTTATTGCGTTTTAGTTTCTCAAGGATATAAGTGCGAAAGTGAACGCCCCCGAAAATGCCGGAACTTAAACTCGGCTTCTTAATCCAATGTTGAGCATCCATTACGTTACCGGCATATCCATTGGAAAGTAAGTGCATAAAACACCCGTGGAATTTCTACGTGTCAAATATGTAAAATATTGTTCGAATATTCAGTCAGTTAAATTCTGTACGTAATACACGGTTAGACGATCATGTCTCAAAGATTATCCCGCAGTAGGTTGCCATTGCTTTCTGCGGTAGACTGATTGCCAGCCAAGGCTATAGAACCCAATCTGTCCTATTATCTAACCCATAAATGGAGGGAAGAGACGGATTAATACCTTACCCAAGGGTATTTGCGTATAAGTGAATGCAAGAAATTCAACTGGAATTCGAACTCGGCTCCCCGATTTCTTGTTCCGAGAGTATATCCCCAGCACCACAAAACAGTAAGAAACAAGGTAAGCAGGAAATGAAAAGAGACAGGGAAGAGAAAGAAAAGAATTACGATGAATAATACAAAAAAAAAAAAAAAAAAAAAGAAAAAGAAAAAAGAAAAAGAAAAAAGAATGAGAATAACAAAAAAAAAAAAAGAAGGTGAAACAAAATGTAGACGATAGGAGTGGGGGTAAGTAAATAGAAAAGGTTAAGAAAAGAAAGAAAAATTCATTTGACTAAGTGAATGGCAACGAGAAAGTTAGAGAATGAAGTGGATTAAAAATAAAGAGGTTTATAAAGAGAGGGGGGGGATGAGAGAAAGAGTGAAAAAAGAGAGAGAGAGTGGGGGGGGATGTAAAAATAAACACTCTTGTGATAATGGACGTCAACATAACTAACCCCGAGACGACGTGTGTGGCGGATTTAGTGAAAGAAAAAAAAAGAATGAAAGGTAGAAAGGAATGAAGAAAATATATCCAACTGTTGATAGGGAACCACGAAACAAATTGGTAAAAACATATTATTACTATTTATGCCCCCATAACAGCTGCTCCATTTGCCTACATATTACATACAATAAATATAATAATTATCAAGGAACAGGGTGAGAATTTTATTTACGTTCTATAATAATATTTCCATTTACAAACACCCATAAAACACTAAATGTAACACTTATCAAGAGACAGATCGAACATGTTATACGGTAGTAAATCAAAAATTATCCACACTTTCACCATAATAAAACTTTATTTAAGCATGCGGATATTTTTTTTCCGTTTTTACTTTCTTTATATGTATCTTCTAAACATATACTGTTTAAATATATTGCATTTAAATATATGGTTCTGTTATCATTTCGAGCTCTCACGTGGTGTGACGTCATAGAACCGTATTACAAATTTACGAACTGCGTTTGCTATTTTAGTAATTATTATTGCTTAGCAAAGTTTTATGTCAACGCAATATTGTCGCTGATGGTGGATGTTTTTATGTTAACGTCCTTGGAACCTCTCTGAAGATGGCTCATGTGAGCCGAAAGCTTAGAATCAACTTAATAAAAATTATCCAAATGTTGCAGAATTTTTGTCTTTAATTTTCACCTGAAATTAAAGCCAAAATACGACGTTTAGAACGGCTCATGATTAAACATAGTAGACATTCATTGTCTCTTATATTTAACAGTATCTGTTTAGAAAATTATCTGCTGCCTCGATACACTATATATATATATATATATATATATATATATATATATATATATATTATGAATTAATTGTACATTGCGACACGGAAATTTCTACGTTTCGAGATAGATTCTCTTCATCAGGCAATGTTTGATGTTGGTTGCACAAATGATTTACATCACACATTACATTTACAGATTACAGTTTTAAACGTAAATCATTTGTACAACCAACAATATTTATTATATTCATAATAAAATAAATGCCGGAGCACTCGAAATAGTAAAACCTTGAGTCCACTTTACCTGGATATATATATATATATATATATATATATATAATTTTTTATTACGAAATCACAGGGAAATTTAGAAAACTGTCATTAGCCTACATATTTGAAATATTTGTTTTATCATTGATGTTTTTTAATGGCTACACATATTTGGGTGGATAATCTGTTCATATATATATATATATGGAATTATTTGTTTGAACATTATATTTAGTCGATACTCGTATTTGAGTAGATATTATGTTTTTAATCAAACAGTATATTTATTTCTACCGGCCTGATTATTTGTGATAAATTTTGTACGAAAATGTGCGTCATTCGGCAACATTCGAATCTGCAACTCCTATCAACATAAAGGAACCCACCAATTGATCTGGTGCGTCTTCGACCACTCGACCACGAACGATATCACTGTGTAAACGAAGTCAAATCAAGCCTATATAACACAATTTTCGATTCTACGCAAATAACCATCTCTGGTCTGAAATGTATCGTAATGTCAATAAATGTAAACATACAATGTTACAGAAAATTCCGAAGATTAACGAACTGGTTCGAATCTTGCCGAATGACGCACACTTTCGTACAAAATTTATCGTAAATAATCAGGCCGGTAGAAAAAAATATACTGTTTGATTAAAAACAGAATATTTACTCGAATACAAGTATCGACTAAAAATAATGTTCAGACAAATAATTTCAATATGTCGGTTGTTTAAACCATTTCCTTAATCCTCGGGATTTTCCGGAACATAATATATATATGTCATGTGAGACGCCACAAGCTGTAGTGGGATTTCGCTTCTAGCATGCACGCACCTCTCCGCCTATCTTCCATACAAGAAAAACAGACGACTACTACTATCGTCTGTCCGCGAACTACTTATTACAACCAACACAATTGTCATCTTTGATAATGGCTGATGTCAGCCGAAAGCTTAGAAAGGATTGAATAAAAACATGTATCAATATTGTGATTTTATTTCTTCTTTTAACGATAATGGTATTAAGCTTATCAGACGATATGAAAAGAATTTGCATAAAATGAATCGACAAAACTTGTCTATATTATTCAATGAAAAAATGCTGCCTAAATACACACAATATATATATATATATATATATATATATATATATAGTCATCCGCAGACAGATCTGTTTCGCTGTATCACACCTCATCAGTACGGTTAGACTCCGATTGCTTTTAATCCAGGATTGAAACCCGACCGAATTGGCATTAGTCGGTGATTCTACATCTGGGCTATGAGCGTTCGGTAGAAGAAGGCAGACTTTTTAGCATGTATATTATCATTATACATGCCCAATAGCCATATATATATATATATATATATATATATATATATATATATATATATATATATATGAACTGTACATTATAATTTACACTGGCCTTAATTGTTCAAGAAATCTTATTTGGAAAAAAATCATTTACAATATTAAAAAATATATATTTTGCAAATCTATTACAGCCGATGAGAGTCGAGCCAAAAAAACTTTTATTTTCAATACGGACGCGTTTACAGACAATTTTGTTATTTTTATGAAATAACATAAAAAATGGCAAATTTAAGGTGAACGAAGCCTTTTTGTTTATTGTTATTTCTATTTTGGCGGGCGTAAACAACAGAAATCCCGTCTCTTTAAAAAAAATCTTTTTTTTTTCAACGAATTATTATTGATATCCCATTTATTTCGTTGGTTTAGTAAATAGATTACTTCTTTTTTTCCCATTTAACCAAACTGAGCCACAGCAACGCTTGGCCGGGTACAACTAGTTAAACATAAATAAATTAATTAATAGACTAATCTTTACATCTGTCCATTCGACGCTGCATATCAATATTTCGGTGATCTCCCTTTGCTGATTGACTCATCAATTTAGTACATTTCGTAATTTCTTCAAATAGTTATGGTGGATAAGGATGAAGCAAATAGTCGTGATTGTGATAGCGGCGAGAACTCCCGACGGTCTCTAACCGAGAAAAGAGTTTCGTTTTCTGGATGACTGTGTGGGTAGGTGACTTCATGTTAATGAAAATAACTTTTTATTCTCGAGAGAGAGGTTTCCTTTAGCTCCACAATCCCAAACTGTCTCAGTCTGTACCAGACTCGTTCCCAGCCGACGTCAGACATTAACGCGACTTGTTCTGTAAATATCCAGATATGGATGATAAGGGTGCCATTCTATCAAACTCACGAAACAAAGATCTTATCTTATCTAATATACTCCGAAGTGAATTTCACAGAGCTGCGGTGGGTAAAAAGGGGTGGTTGCGGGTAGCTGAAGAGTGAATATAAAAATAGAAAAAATTTAACAAAAAGAACCATGCTTTCATTTATCGTGTCAGGGCGGTGGTTACCAGCAAGTAAAACGGAGTTAATATACAAAGGTTCGAATTCCAGCTGAGGTTATTTCGATTCACTTACTATTAAAATATTTTGAAAAGGCATGAGACCACATCCCTGTGTAATGTCCTGTCACCAGATTTCTTAACAAAAAATATGGCATGTCATGATGTTTGACAGTGAGAATGAGGAATGGGACATTTTTTGCAAGTCACCCTACAATAACTTAGAGGACTTGGTTAACTAGATAACATACGCATTATTAGGCTTAAGATATCAATTTATTTATCTATCTCGTTCTGATCAAATTATCTATCTATCCGGTTCAGTTGATTCCTGTCGATGTTAGTATGTTCATATCTATCTATCTATCTATCTATCTATCTATCTATCTATCTATCTATCTATGTCTGTTATCTATCTATCTATCTATCTATCTATCTATCTATCTATCTATCTATCTATCTATCTTCGTCTGTTATCTATCTATCTATCTATCTATCTATCTATCTATCTATCTATCTATCTTCGTCTGTTATCTATCTATCTATCTATCTATCTATTTTCGTCTGTTATCTATCTATCTATCTATCTATCTATCTATCTATCTATCTTCGTCTGTTATCTATCTATCTATCTATCTATCTATCTATCTATCTATCTATCTATCTTCGTCTGTTATCTATCTATCTATCTATCTATCTATCTATCTTCGTCTGTTATCTATCTATCTATCTATCTATCTATCTCTCTCTCTCTCTATATATATATATATATATATATATGTATCGAGGCAGCAAATAATTTCTAAACATATACTCTTAAATGTAAGGGACAATGAATGTCTATTATGTTTAATCATGAGCCGTCCTAAACGTCGTATTTTGGCTTTAATTTCAGTTGAAAATAAAGACAAAAATTCTCTAACATTTGGATAATTTTTTATTAATTTGGTTCTAAGCTTTCGGCTCACATGTGTCATCTTCAGAGAGGTTATTAAGACGGTCACACAATAACATCCACCATCACCGACGATTTTATTTTGTGTTGACAGAAAACTTCGCTAGATTAAACACAATTTAGAATATATATATATATATATATATATATATATATATATATATATATATATATATATCGCTATAAGCAAGGCAGCTTTCTACCACTGGTGCGCAGGGGCGATATGATTATAGGAGGAAAGTTATGAGAAAAAGTGACAGGTTATAGGGGATCAGGAAGTGGGTAAGAGAAGGATGAGATCACTAATGAGAGTGGAGTGAACAGAAAAAGGAGCATGAGAGAGACCGGATGCAAGTCAGTGAGATAGGAGATTACTATTGACTTTATATATATATATGTATATATATATATATATATATATATATATATATATATATATATATATATCATTCTGCCCATATCTATCTTTCTATCTCACTACTTTTATATATATTTACCCCTATCTGCTTATAACTAAGTTTGATAATATTTATCTATCTGTTAGTTTGTTCCTCTCTATCTCAAACGAGCGTTCTTGGTTCCGTAACAAAGTCATATTTACAATTTGTTCACATTAAATTCAGTCTGGTAATGTGGTAAAATAATGCAGTAACATTTTAGCAGAATATTTCTTAATCACATATACCCGGCACCGGATGACCATTATAGAGGAGGTGATGTGCCATCAAACTATGTTTAAAATCCGGGTCAAAACAGTGCTTAGAAATAACGGCCACAAGCACTTTATTTTGAAGCCTTATAACAGGCTTAGCTAACTTTTGTAAATATCTATTCACGTGTATCTCATGGAGACTGAATTACAGACTGGTTAGTGAAACTTATTTTCCCTTGAGGCCTAATTATTGTGACCTTTTTGCCATATTTTATAAACATCGATTCAGGTTTGAATCAGGAGAAATTTTCCGTGAGTTATATCCAGACCTCATGCTCCAGTACTGTGACCTTGTGTCAGCCTAAGCTAAACTTAATAAATATCTACATAAAGAAACTGAAAACTGCCGGCTTATTTTATAAATTAAAAAATTCTCACCATCATCACGATTCCAGAGCCACTTGTATTTGAGACGAAAGCGTACTTCTGCTTTTCTTAGTTGCCCAACAGCAATAATCTGTGACATGGAAAAAGAGATTTAATAGCGGGTAATGCTATAAAATATGTTATTAGTCTTACTGGTTTGTTCTTAAAAAAAAAAAAAAAAAAAAAACTATTACAATAAAACATATTCGGAAGTGTTTATCTACACCAGAGGTCGGCAACCCCCGGCCAGCGAGCCACATCCGGCCCTCGAGCGAATCTTGTCCGGTCCGCTACCTTACACTGGACACGATATAAATATAGGTAAACCAAACCAAAGTGATAGTTGATAGTCTGAATATATTGCGTCGAAATTTTTTAAAATATTTATTTCTACCTGGAGAATATGTTTTAGTTTAAGTTTTTTTATTTGCAGGGATCGCCAAAATTAGCGTACGTCTTCACTATCACTTTTTCTGTGAAATTGCTTTCGTGAGCGCGCACTTTTAAATAAATATAAAATAGAGTTTTCAACCGATTTTAATGGATTTTTTTTTCAGTACTGATTAATAAAACATTTATTTTTAAGATGTAATATTTTTTTTAACAAAATTCCCGTCAATTGTTAAATTATACTGAATACTTGCTCTTCTTCAAATACATAGAAAATTTATTCACATATTTAATAGCATGGTTCTTGTCCATGACACTGGAGCCATAGCTGTTTGGCACTCCCCCATGATTCTGCATAGCGTTTTGGCCCTCACTCTCCAAAAGGTTGCCGAACCCCTGATCTATACTATGAGAAGGATGAAATTTTCCTTTAAAACTTTTTTTTTAATTTTCAAATCCTCTTTTTCTCCTTGGCACGATTATTTTGTTTTAGAAATCTAAAAATTCCCTACTTATGATATAAGTTGAGAAATTCCCATTAATATGACTGCTTCAAACGACACTTATATTTAGTAAATAATAGTACTTTTACTTTGCCTAACTGCATAATAAGCTTAAATATATGGTGGCACACATTAAATTTGAGTTTTTAGTTTGAATTTTGTTTAACGGCATATCAACCTCTGTGTGTTATTTAATGCCAGAAAGGTGGTGTTTTAAGATATTTTTATGTTTGGTTCTAGTGAAAAGGTTCGTTTAGTCAGACTTTGATGATTTTTTTTCCCTTCTAGTTTTGTATTCAAAAATGTATTTCCTTCGAAAATGCTTTATGACAAAAATTTTTTCCTTCAAAAATGAATTGTTGGTAATATTTTTAATTAAAAAATGTATACTTTTCTATAAAAGTCTATTTTTATTCTTTCATGGTGTTTTAAACCGAGTTTGGAGATTAACTATTGCCCATAGCTGGGACCCTAACAGATGCTACCACTTCATGTCAGGGTGAACCTGAGAACAACAGCAATTAAGAGGTGGTTCCATTCTCCTCATAACCTCCCAACCAGAGGCCTTGCTGTCGGATGCAGTTTACCGTCATATTCAGGACCCTGCACATATTAGGAGAGATTTTAAAGATAAGGCTAAAATATACTAGTCATACTGGTATGCCATTTTTGAAAAGCACGATTAGAATTAAGGAATAGTTAATACTTTACAACAATGTGTAGCGAACGAAGAATGGCTTTAACTAAAAGTTTACTTATGCCATCAAAAATGATAGCCTCTGTCAAACTATCATTCTTCTTCTTCTTCTTCTTCTTCTTCTTCTTCTTCTTCTTCTTCTTCTTCTTCTATATGCCTTGTCCTTTCAGGACGTAGGCGATCATGGATTCCCGTGTCTCCCTATCCCTGGTGGCTCTTAGCACGTTTTTCCTGTTTCATCACGCAACCCTCGTTCAGTCATCCACCTGATAAGGTCCTTCAAACATGTTATCCGATGCTTTCCCTGTTTATTTTTCACTCTATCTGGCCTGTTAGTATCAGGTTCTCCAAGCCCTCCTTCCTCATTGCAGGAACTTTAGCTGTCTCTTCCTGATGCTCAGTATTAATTTCCTTCCACATTTCAGTTGCTTCAAGTTTTTCCTTCATCTTCAATGATATTGTCCAGCATTAACTGCCATATTGAAGAACTGACAACACATAGCAATCCACTACTCTCTTCTTTGTTTCTAGTGAAATTATCCTGTCTCTTAATACTCTACTCAGCTCTTGAAATGCATCTTTGTGCTTTTGGATCTCAGGAATATAAATGTATAATAACTACTGTGACCACAAAGTGAGGGGTCAGTTTATATATTGATTGTAATATGGAATTGATCCCCCACTTTATATCCAGTATGCTTCTGTAGAACCACATTTCAGTTGTTTCAAGTTTTTCCTTCATCTTTGATGATATTGTCCAGCATTCACTGCCATATTGCAGGACGGACAGCACGTCACAATCCAGTACTCTCTTCCTTGTTTCTAGTGAAATTGTCCTGTTTCTTAATACTTTACTCAACTTCTAGAATGCTTCATTCGCCATGCCAATTCGCATTCGCATCTCTGTATTGCACTTTCCGTCTTCTGTTATAACGCTTCCCAGGTATTTAAATTTTTGTAAAAGAGACACAGGCAAGCCACGTTACGCCGGTGAGAAAGTGACTGTATCCGAGCTGCCAAGTCAGGATCGATCACATTGCAGATTCCCTGTTTGATAGAAAGAGTGTATACAAACACATGATTCGCACAAACAACAGGACACACTCATATGCTGGTAAACATGCATTAGGCGCGGTTATGAACGCCACGCATATGTTAGACACACAGAGACGACACACACGTTTAAGCTACACTCATCGCATATGGATATACGCCAAACACATGCATGCAAAGTGTCGATATACGCACACACAGATTCATTTTGAGGGTGGGTCTTACACGCTTTTTACTCTCACCCTGTTTTTCTAGAGAGAAAGAGAGAGAGAGAGAGAGAAATAGAGAGAGACAGAGTACATTCTAAGAGGTGGGGGGCTTGCACGCTTTTTACTCACATCCTGTTTCTCTACAGAGAGAGAGAGAGAGAGAGAAAGAGAGAGAGAGACAAACTACATTATGAGAGTGGGGGCATGCACTCTTTTTACTCACACCCTGCTATCCTACAGAGAGAAATGGAGAGAGAGAGAGAGAGAGAGAGAGAAAGAAAGAGAGTACATAATGAGAATGGAGGCTTGTACGCTTTTACTCACACCCTGTTCACCTACAGAGAGAGAGAAGGAAGGAGAAAGAGAGAGACAGAAAACCTTGTGAGAGTGGGGGCTTGCACGCTTTTTACTCACACCCTGTTCCCCTGCACAGAGAGAGAGAGACAGAGAGAGACAGAGAGAGACAGAGAGAAAGAGAGAAAGAGAAAGAAAGAGATGTGTCTATGCAAAAAGAAGTCTAGAAAATGCACGCTTTTTTAATCTCATTTTTTCTAATCGTCAAAAATGATTTATCTTTCAAAAAGTCACTTATCCCAAACGGGTTTATCTAAATAGAAGCGTTTGTACTAATATTTTTGAACATAGCAATCAAAATAACATCACAGAGAGAAATGTTATTACATATATTTTATCTATAGGCTAAAACAAGAATAACTAGGAACGCGGGAAGTCAGCGGGGTTGGTTGGAAGAAGGGGGGGGATAAAAGGGGGAGATTAAATAATAGAACAGAGAAAAAAATAAAATAGAATTAAGTAAAAGAGACTTATATTGTTATAAGTTGTTGAAGATATATATATATATATACAAAAACTGTATAGCGTGTCTATGCGTGTGCATATAACCACATGGGGCGGGTGGAGCACATATATAATATGCTATATATATATATATATATATATATATATATATATATATACGCGTATGTATGTATGACATATAATAAAAATATATTATAAATATTCTATATTTGTATTATATACATTATATAAAATATAGTATATATATTATACATATATTTATTATATATATGCATATATGTGTTCTTACATATATATATATATATATATATATATATATATATGCGTATGTGTATATGACATATATTTTATATAAAAAACATTTTTATCATATATATGATATATAACATAATAAAAATGTATGTATTATATATATTCTATATTTCTATTATATATTATATAAAATATTAATATATATATATATATATATATATATATATATATATATATATATACATGTTTATTATATATACATATGCATATATGTCTGCTTGTATATATTTATACACACACATATGCCTATCATATAAAAGCAGATCTTGATATTAGTGTATGAAAAATATTATAATATATTTAATCTCTGTCGGCTTTGGCATTTAGCCCACGATTTAATTCCTATTTAAAGCTGTTATCATTCTTTCATACCATTTGTCTGTATATATTACATAATATATATAACAATATTAAAACGGAAACTAGAATCTTGCTGGGCTGTGTCGCTCACGAGCTAAGGTGTCTAAGGCACGCGCGATCAAACATTAGATTCCCCCCAACAAAGGTGGGTGTGCAGGTTCGAACTATCTCGAACAAACAATTTTCCTTATTATAACAGCTTGAGTACGAAGCCCGACAGACAGACGTAATGCACACATCATCAAACACGCCTATTTACTAAATTAACGTCTAACGTTATATATATATAGGTGGTCTATAGGAGGAACAGGTCTGTGTATCGGTTATGTTATTATAATAGTGTCCATACTGCCATATTGTCAAATTACTTTTGGACAACTATATATATATATATATATATATATATATAGGTAAAAAGGGTCCGAGGTTTCATGATTTTCAGTTCTCTGACATTTACTTTTTTATAAAAAGTGCTCAATACAATAAATATTGTAGAGCATAATATAATCATATAATGTAATGTATTGCAATGTAAATCATTTTCACAGCTAACATCTAACATTGCCTAATGACGAGATAAAAACCTAGAAACATAGACATTTCCGTGTCGCAATGTATTTTTACCTGCCCTGACAATCCGTTAGGTGAAACCTAGGTAGGTTCGGTATTTACTAGCCTTCCCACGCAAGACCAGATGTGACACATGGTCATTTTATAGTGGGTATTCCCGGCCATATAGCCGGGCCAAAAAATGTCTGTCTATTATTACCGAGTCGTGACTCTACCCTTCGGCGGAGCCACGACTGGGTTTGTGCTCTCTGCTCGGAAGCAGAGAGCGCCCTCTACCCGAAGGCAGAGGGCTGACAGTGTCATAGCGTCGACAGGCGAGTGCCTATGACGTATGCCTTTCGGTTCGCCAACCTAGGTAGGTTCGTTGGCTCTAGGTTAGATTTATTCTTATATATATATATATATATATATATATATTAATAATAATAATAATAATAATAATTATTAAACCGACTCTGCGTGTATTCTAATCTCAAAATTTTATAGAAGGGACTTTCTAAGACTATGAATGACCAGCAGAATCTAAATCCGTTATTGCCCTCGGCTATAAAGCTTTGGGCAAAGAGGGGGAAAAAAAGAAAACTGCGTGGGACCGACAATACATACGGTTCCTCCCAGTAAAAAGAAAAAAAACCCTCTAACGGAACAAACAACCAGAAAAGAAAAGTGCTCGATACACACAACCGAAAAGTATTTAACTAGAAGGCAGTAACGCAGAGCAAACACACTAACAAAATAGCAAGATCGCCAAGACCGACCGCGGTTTCGCACAACGGCTCGTCAGGGCCCTGACGAGCCGTTGTGAAGCCGCGTCTACTTGCTGTATTGTATATATATATATATATATATATATATATATATATATATATATATATATACAGAGAATGCGATACAGAAATTGTTTTCTAAATTATGCAAAAATGAAAATAACACTGACATCTTATTTTAACAGTTATATCGACAAAAATTAGACAAAAAATATCTTGAAATACTAAAGAGCAAATTTAATTAATAAAATCGCCATTAGCTTCAACCATGGCCTCCCAACGACTTCGGAATCTCTAGCAAATCTTCTGAATGGTCTCCTCGATTAAGTTGTTGAATGCTTCCATAACACTTGACTTTGCTTTTACAAAAGGGTTTGTTGTTCTTTTTGCTCAACTGCACCCCCACATAATAACCAAGGGGGTTTCAGTCTGGGGAGGTAGTTGGTCATATATAAGATGTGAAGTTGTCGTTTTCACCCAGCGCAGCATTATCTATTCAAGGCTCTTACCAGCAAATTTGGGAGTTCTTTTCTCATCAGAACAATCCGAGTTCTCCGAATATAACGAGATAGAAATCTCGAAACATAAACATTTCCGTGTCGCAATGTATTTTAATTCATAATTATATGATTAAATAAGTATCGATTTCCTAAATCCAAAATTAAGGTTAAATATACAAAATTAGATTAATTATAAAAACTGAGCTTAAATACAAAAATATTCTATAGTTGTACAAGTAAGTGGTAAGACCAATCCCATCTCTCCTCACCCCTTACACCTACCTACTCTGCTCCTCTAAGAAATCCAAAGGATAAAGTCTAGTCGCAAGATCATAAAATTTACAATCCTATCTGCTAATGTTAAATCTGTCTACAAAATTCCAAGACACTCATTAATCAACTATATTCACTACCCACACCACTTTCTTCAAAATTCAAACGGATAATTCACAAGACTTATTCCCTTATCACTAACCCCCACCAACATCCCACACACAACTCACCAAATATAAGAAAAGAGGCTTTCCATTCCTGTCCACACAACCTGATGAGACATTGTAGTTTCAAAGTCGAAACAAATGTACGATTTGTAGTGGATATATAAAAAATTTGTACATGTTCTAAAATATAATTTACATTAAACTAGCAGTATAACCCGGCGTTGCTCGGGTGTAATGTAAGCTTTAAAACTAATCCATGGTCCTGGAGCTCAGATTCAGCCTAAAGAATATTTGTGTGAAGTTTGGTGAAAATCGGATAAAAATTGTGGATTTGTATAAAGGACATCCAGCCAGATAAGCAGACACACACAAATATCTTGCCTTTTATATATATATATATATATATTATCGATTTTCTGCACTATTGTAAGAACTGCAACCTTGAAACTTCTGAATATAGTTTCTTATGTCTTTGTCTATGAGTGTATCAAATTTAATTAAAATCGGACCACTCCTTTTATAACCGATTTTTTCCATTATCGATTTTCGATATTTATCGGGGGTACCACGACACAAAACTTAGCTAAGAACACTCGCAGACGCTTACAGTACAACTGTGTAAATTTTCAAGAAAATCGGTTCAGCCATTTCGGAGTCTATAGGTAACGAACACACACACAGACACACACAGACACACACATACAAAGTTCCATTTATAAATAAGTTTAGATTTAGATAGATACTCACAGCTCTATATATTATATATCGAGAACTGTTTTAACTGTCTTAAATTAATGTTTTGGACGTTGTAAAAAATATTTTTTCTTCGTTCTTTAATTACTCGGATATATAAACTATCACCCGGTTCACACACCACCCACGTCTATTGAACAGGTGAAGAGACTCATCCCTTTTTCCCTGTTTAGGATGTGGTTTCCTGCTTTCTCTTTTCCAATCTTCTCACTCCTTTTTCTTTTCTTTTCAATTGGAGCAGATAGACTGAACTATCGCCCGGTTCATACTCCACCCATGTCTATTGAACAGGTGAAGAGACTCATCCCTTGTTCTCTGTTTAGGATGTAGTTTCCGGCTTTCTCTTTTCCAATCTTTTCACTCTTACGTAGCCCCCTGCACATCAGTAGCGTTACCGCCTTGCTCTGGGTGATATGATTAAAAAAAAAAAAGAAAAGGTTGTGTGAATGAATATAACGCTTCTAGTGTGTATGGGCGTGTGACCGAGTGGTTAGAACGTTCGATTTCTGACCATGAAGCCTGGGTTGGAATCCCACCATTGTCGATTTGTCAGGAAGCAGATTTCTTGATATTATCGATCTGGAGAAGGCGATTCTAGCTTGCGGAAAGTACCTGAAAACCATACCACGAGTTGACGCAAGCTTTGTGAGTGAATTTGGGTCGACAACACCCTTTGAGGAGCTGTCGATGGTTGGGCTAGCTAAAATCACAAGCCATCATGACCGAGGGTTTATGCGCCCTGGCTTTGTTCAGACAGTTATTCATGCTAGATAATGCGGTCTTTCCCAGAAACTGTAACTAAGGTTCGTTCACCATAATATAAACCGCAGGTGGTCTCTGTGGGTGCCTGAGCAGGCGTCTACAATAGAGATTAGCTAGCCGCCTTAGTAAACTGATATCCTAGAATACGAGTGGCCAGCCATTATTACTGCTGATGGAGAGACACCACAGTGAAAAGGAACGGTTAGTGAGGCGAATCAGCTTGACAATTATTAATGAGTGGCAGGTTCAATCCTCAGTGGGGGGTTCCATATAAAAATTCAACATTAAATAAACAAAAGATGTTTGGTATGTCGCAAAATCAACTACCTTACCTCTGACATAGACGCAATCTGTCTAAGAGGGTTGATCCAAAAGTAATGCCCCACATTCTAGCCTACCTTTGTCTTTATGCGTGGTGTTGCTGCCATGCTGTCTACCTCACTTCGTTAATGTAAATCTCAATAGGTTCCAATCATTCTATTTCGATTAATCCAAATTTAACAATTTATCTTAATCAGTTAATTATCTATCAATCATTTCACTATATCTACTTATACTCCCCCCGTTCTTTTTGTGTTACCGCCTTCCCCAAACACACGCATACACGCATATATATATATATATATATATATATATATATGATAGATAGATAGAAGTCTGGCACAACGCCACAATAATGAAGCCCCCAACTAGGATCAAACGAAATACTTCAAAGTGTGAATTGCATGTTTTATACCAATCAAACGAGGTCATGCTTGTCAGTCAGGCACTTCATGTAGCATAGTCTCATAGAAAAGATGCTAAGTCTGATGTTTAACACGCACATAATTAATTGCTGATAAATTTGATAGATTGAACGAGCTGAAAAAATACGGAAAAGGAAGGAGAAGAAATGAGTGAAATGGAAAGAAGGAAAAGAAAGAATGAAGCAAAATTAACCGAAGAAGAAACAAAAGATGGAAAAAAAGAAACAAAGAGAAAGTAAGAAAAGAGGAAAAAGAAAAAAAAGAATGACAATCAAAGGAAAAGAAATGTCAGAATGAAACTAAAATTTTGCTTATTTTTCTTCGGAATATTAAAAAAAAATATTTTTCTTCGGAATATCAAAAGTGTATTTTTCTTCGGAATATTAAAAGAATATTTTTCTTCGAAATATTAAAAGAATATTTTTCTTTGGACAATTAAAAGAATATTTTTCTTTGAAATATTAAAAGAATATTTTTCTTAGGAATACTAAAAGAATATTTTTCTTCGGAATATTAAAAGAATATTTTTCTTTGGACAATTAAAAGAATATTTTTCTTTGAAATATTAAAAGAATATTTTTCTTAGGAATATTAAAAGAATATTTTTCTTCGAAATATTAAAAGAATATTTTTCTTCGAAATATTAAAAGAATATTTTTCTTCGGAATATCAAAAGTGTATTTTTCTTAGGAATATTAAAAGAATATTTTTCTTTGGACAATGAAAAGAATATTTTTCTTTGAAATAGTAAAAGAATATTTTCTTAGGAATATTAAAAGAATATTTTTCTTCGGAATATAAAAAAATATTTTTCTTCGAAATATTAAAAGAATATTTTTCTTCGAAATATTAAAAGAATATTTTTCTTTGGACAATTAAAAGAATATTTTTCTTTGAAATAGTAAAAGAATATTTTTCTTAGGAATATTAAAAGAATATTTTTCTTCGGAATATAAAAAAATATTTTTCTTCGAAATATTAAAAGAATATTTTTCTTTGAAATATTAAAAGAATATTTTTCTTAGAAATATTAAAAGAATAATATTCAGATGATCGAATGAAACTGATTATCTCTTTACTCTTTTCTTTTTTTTTTTTCAATTGGAGTAGATAGTCTAAACTATCGCCCGGTTCACACTCCACCCACGTCTATTGAACAGGTGAATAGGCTCATCCCTTGTTCTTTGTTTAGGATGTGGTTTCCGGCTTTCTCTTTTCCAATCTTTTCACTCCTACGTAGCCCCCTGCACATCAGTGGCGTTACCGCCTTGCTCGGGGTGATATGATTAAAAAAAAAAAAAGTAAAAACATATTCACTAACAAAAGCTGCAATCAAAATGCCTTCATCTTCAAGTAAAATTAACGCTTTTAGATTTTTTCATATTTTGAGTTAGAACAAAAGTTTGTACCGTTTTGAAGAGGTGGCGATTGAACACGTAAGTTCCTATAACACGAGGCTGAAATTTATAACAAATATCATCATCATCATCATCATCATCAGTCCCTTGACGGCTTCGATCACCAGGTGGGGTAGGTTGAGCCCTGAGGGCAAAAGAAACCTACAACCTCCTCCAGGAGGATCTGCTGGCGGTGGCTCTCAGGAGTTCCGGCATTTTCATATCCGTCTATTCTTCGATGATCATCTTTTGCGATACCATCTCCGCCTGCGTCCACCTTCAACAGTGCCGTTCATGACGGTCTTGCGGTTGTTATGCCATGGGACGTGGTCTAACCATGCCATTTTCCGACCAGAAACAGTGGCGAAGAGATATTCTTATAAAGCTAAGAGACTTTTGACTTTGCTCTGTATATGGTCATTGTTTTGTGCTCCCAGTAGATGATGCCAAGGAACTTTCTCAAGCATTTGTTCTCAAACGCTTGGATCTTTTTGCCTGTCCCAACCAACTGGTTGCCAGCTAAGGCTATAGAACCCATTCTGTCCCATTATTTAACCCATAAATAGAAGAAAGAGATGGATTAATATCTTTCCCAAGGGTACTTATGCGTAAGTGAATGCAAGGAACCCAACTTGAATTCGAACTCGACTCCCCGATTTTATCGTTCCGAGCCGATATTCGCACGCCGTCCCTTGGCATTGATTTTCTCTTCCGACTGCATTTTCTTTTACGTTTTGGACTGATGAATTCAGTTTCTTTCTTCGCGTTTTTAACACGAGAGACATTTGAAAGGCTGACACCAACAATATCCGCAATGTCTCTATAAGGTATGCCAATGTGTTCGTGCAGCGGTACAATTTCGTACGTTTCCTTGGAGTAACGTCCATCGCAAACAATGGCCGTAGGACAACTAATTGACTTTTTAGACAATAGTGTATGGGTCTGATAAAAACTAATGTAATCACAGATGTTGCAATTTTTTTTAAGACCAAACAAATTTTATCACAGACCTCGGAAAAAGATTCACATTGCTGCACCCCATTGCAAATGACAAAATCTGAGGAAAAAATAGAAATCGATTACACCCTGTCACTTCCACTGACTCTAAAAATGACCGTATGGTAAAAGAAAGGAAATTAAAGAAGTTGCTTCAATTAATTTGCACAGGGGTTTATTCTTTTCTATTCGGACCAGCATATTTATATTCGTAAAGTTTCGGCTTTTGTGCCCACTGCACTTCGTCATTATTTGTAATCCTACTTGGTTCGTTTCTCGGAATAATGGCAGCAAGCCATTACTATTATTTATTTATTACATGAACATTTTATGGCACGTTTGTAAATAACAATTATTTCCAAACCTTAAAGCCAAATCTGTATTACTTAAACAAAGCAAATGTTTTTTCTTGTTCTTCTTCCTTTTTTTTTAAATTTTTAATTTTTCTTTCGTTTCCCATTTCCTAAACCAGCTTTCTTGGAAGACTAAGCCCAACATTAATTCAAAGTCTACCATTAGCTCTCCTAATGTAAAATAAAAGTTGTTTAATGTCGCCAAATCAGATGCAATTATTTTGTGAATTGAAACCCACATCATCCAGAAATAAGAAACAAACTGAAAGGAGACAATGAACGCAAAGACGAATCGGGTTTAGTGGGTGAATATTCTACCCGCCAAGATCCTATCTTCTTCTGTTTTTTTATGAACAATTCGGAGCAACTGCTCAAAAGAAGGAACGAGATGAACTCCCACTCGCCAACACCAATAAAATATCCAGCAATCGTTTCAATTATTTGACTCACTTAAAATTCCCATTCGTTGCCAAATTAACGGCAGCAGCTTTACAAACTCAGTGGACAAGACCGGCGCGTAAACACCAGAATCCCTCGATTGAGTGTGGGGACATGGGGGTTAAGCCGGATTTGAAAACCCGGGAAATGTTTTCTGATCATCGCTATTCTATCAACATTTGCCTGCATTTATATACCTTACAAATTAAACTAAGCACAACCATTTAAGGATGAAAACTTTCCGTGGATTTTGACGTCATTCAAGGGGTTTTTTTTGCATCCAAACACGTAAATTTATATTTGATCATGCTAAATCTTGAAAAAAAAAACACTATATAAAATTCTTAACTGTTTTGTCCATAATGTGGATTATATTAAATTAAAAACTTTTCAACAAGAAAAATCTCAATTTGATGTTAAAATTGCTGCGAAACATTGCTGATTTATTTAAGATGGAACGATATATTATGACATATCACTAATTTGTCTGTAGATATAAGTTCAGTTAAGTGCCATACGTGATACACGCTTGGCCGATCATGACATGACTGATGGTCAGAATATTATCGCTTAGTAGGTTATCATTACTTTCTACGGTAGACTGGTTGCTGACCAAGGCTACAAAACCTAACCTGTCCTGTTATTTAACCCATAAATGGAGGGAAGAGATGGATTAATACTTTTCCTAAGGTTATTTGCGCGTAAGTAAATGCAAGGAATTCAACGGGAAAAGAAACAGACGCTAACAGTATCTGATATTCTCAAGTGGTCACCCATCTCAGTACTGACCAGGCTCGATGTTGCTTAACTCGAACGAGAACCTGTGTATTCAACGTGATATGGCCGTAAATTAGATATACTCTATTTATTTTTATTTTTATTTTTTATTTCTTTATTTTAATTGTTCACCTGTATTGAATATACTACATTAATTAACATAATTAGGTCACAATAAAATTTGTATTTTTTATGCTAACTTATGAAAATTGAGATGCAGTTGAGTAGTGGGGTATCATAGATTCAAGTGAGCTCAAGGCTCTTGGACCAGCCATGATTGTGGCCACTCTTTTCAAGCAAAAAAATAGCAATGCCAATCAACAAAATACTATTATTGAAGTTTTCACTTTACAACGTAAATCTAAAATATTGGAGGCTTCGATACATGTCTATACTGAAATAATAAGGAAAGAAATGGTTAGCAAGCTTGTCTCGTTAGAATCATTACAACTGAGTAGTGAGTTCGATATTCACTAGGTACCCAAACTTTCGGCCTTGTGCCACATCTAACCGGTGCTTATAATATCAATTATACTGAAAGAATATAGCTTCAAGTATTTGTATCAGACGTCGAGCTAATAGCATGTGAATTATAAGCCTAATCAATTGATTTAACAAAATTTCTGCATATTTATTGTACAATAATGTTCACACTGTAAAAGGCCTGAGAGTCACTCAAAAGTAACAAGAGGGACAGAATTTATGAGGATACGTGGGGAAGTTAAAGGTTAACCCTAGAACTGAACAGGTTAAGATAGTAATGATTCGAAAGACCATAATTTTCGGAATCGGTTCAACAAAGTAGCATTTCCTGTTACGAATCTTCTCCAGTGGCAAGTACATTTCACCAATGGAACCCGAAGAGAATGTCGATGGTTCGCTACATTTTGAGTGGCAAGGCGGGTCTTAAACGTCTTTGGTAGAACTGGTAGAACCATGAAATGTACAGTATTTACATTATTCAGACTATTGTCCTCATCTTTGTTGCCATTTGTACAACGTTTAATAATAGATCATTCTATTTGTCTATATTTCTGAGATGAGGTAGTATTTACAGTATTTACATTATTTGGACTATTGTCCTCATCTTTGTGGCCATTTGTACGACGTTTAAGAATAGATCATTTTATTTGTCTATATTCTGAGATGAGTTAGTATTTACAGTATTTACATTATTTGAACTATTGTCCTCATCTTTGTGGCCATTTGTACGACGTTTAATAATAGATCATTCTATTTGTCTATATTTCTGAGATGAGTTAGTATTTACAGTATTTACATTATTCGGACTATTGTCCTCATCTTTGTTGTCATTTGTACGAGGTTTAAGAATAGATCATTCTATTTGTCTATATTTCTGAGATGAGTTAGTACTTACAGTATTTACATTATTTGGACTATTGTACACATCTTTGTTGCCATTTGTACGACGTTTAATAATATACCATTTTATGTGTCTATATTTCTGAGATGAGGTAGTATTTAATATTATTCGGACTATTGTCCTCACCTGCGTTCCCATTTGTCTATATTTCTAAGATGAGGAAGTATTTACTGTACTTACATTATTCGGACTATTGTTCACATCTTTTTGCCATTTGTACGACATTTCGTCCTCTGTACGCTCCAGCCTTCGTCAGATGCTAAGACTTTTGAACCTAACCCTTTATTACAATCACTGGGGTGTATGAACTCCATTCCTTGCGTAGTTGTGCCTCTTTTGGAATTCATGAGTTATCTCTCGCTAACTCTGAAAGTTACATGTTCACCACTGCTGGAGCCTGGTATTGAACTTCCAACTATTTGGGTCAAGTCATAGGAATTGAGTATATATACCGCAGTGATTGTAATAAAGGATTCGGTTCGAAATTTCTAGTACCTGAAGAAGGCCGGAGCGTAAAACGGCAGAAACGTCGTACAAATGGCAACAAAAATGAGAACAACAGTTTGAATAATGTAAATACTGTAAATACTACCTCATCTCAGAAATATAGACAAATGGCAACAAAGATGAGGACAATAGTTCGAATAATATAAATACTGTAAATACTACCTCATCTCAGAAATATAGAAAAATATAATGATCTATTATTAAACGTTTTACAAATGGCAACAAAGATGAAGACAATAGTCCGAATAATGTAAATACTGTAAATACTTCCTCATCTCAGAAATATAGACAAATGGCAACAAAGATGAGGACAATAGTCCGAATAATGTAAATACTGTAAATACTACATCATATCAGAAATATAGACAAATAGAATGGTCTATTATTAAACATCGTACAAATGGCAAAAATGATGAAGACAATGGTCCGAATAATGTCAATACTGCAAATACTTCCTCATCTCAGAAATATAGACAAATGGCAACAAAGATGTGGACAATAGTACGAATAATGTAAATAGTGTAAATACTACCTCATCTCAGAAATATTGTCAAATAGAATGGCCTATTATTAAACATTGTACAAATGGCAACAAAGATGAGGACAATAGTCCGAATAATGTAAATACTGTAAATATTACCTCATCTCAGAAATATAGGCAAATACTAAGAAATGTAGTTCGTCTGAACTTATTCCATATGAATAACGATGGAATAGCAAGAAACAAAACACGCTTTTTAGCTAATGGACGCTGAATCCAAAAATAACCTTAGATTTTCATGGTTGGCTACCGTTCCGGCTGTACTGAAATTGCTCATTTTTAAAAAAAAAAGACCAATTTCCGATCTTGGCTGATCGCAATATTTAATTAATACAGGCCGTATAAACCCATCAAATTTTAGTTAGGACAATTAATTTATGTCAGCCACCTGAAATAAACTAATTTTACAAGAAAACAAAGTGTTTTTAGGTCTCAATATCTTAAAACAGAAATACTGAATGTTCCCAATTTATCACCAGAATTAAAATTAACATATAAACTTTATCAGTAATACACTTAATATTAAGGTTCATTTGTTATATAGCCATCTAGATAAATGTCCGGATAATTGCGGTGATGTGAGTAATGATCAAAGAAAAACGATTCCATCGGGATATGAAAACAATGAGTACTACCACGGACGGTGGGACAAACGAAGGATGGTTGACTACTGCTGGAGTTTCAAAAGGGTCATTGAACATGACAGACAATCAAGAAAGAGAAAATATTTACCATAGTTCTTATGTTCACGAAGGTTTCATTTCTGCTCTCAGTTTATTAAATGATTTGCTGAAAATACTTTTTGATTTTAGTATATCCAATCATTTCATTTTTAAAGATGTAGCGTCTGGATGTTATTGCAAAAATACTATTTCTCAATAAGCAGATCAATACTTGTTGGTTTAAATACGAATTGAGAGGTTTCTATGATTTTACTTTGAGAGATATTGCCATCGGTGAATATCATCCAGAAGACAAGTGAAAAAATCCCCCCCCCTTTTTTTAATTCGGCAAAACGGTAGATAACCAAGAAAAGTAAGTTTGTTTTAAGATTCAGTGCCCTCATATTAGGATGTGCGTTGTGGTGCATTGGATATCGGCTCGGAACGAGTTCGAATTCCAGCTGAATTCATTGCATTCACTTACGCGCAAATACCCTTGGGAAAGGTATTAATCCGCCTATTCCTTCCAGTTATGGGTTAAATAACGGGACAGATTGGGTTCTATAGCCTTGGTCGGCAACCAGTTTACCGCAGAAAGCAATGGCAACCTACTGCGGGATAATCTTCTGCCCAGTCAGTCATGTCTCTGTCGAGACATGATCGCCTAAGCGTGTATCACGTACGGCACTCAATTGACTGACTGAATATAATAGTTGGAAACATAATTAAAATTTGTACTGGGCATAAAATGGGGGTCGATTTTCTATTGTTATGAAGTAATAAACTGATCCCCTACAAATTATATTTAATATAATAATGTAATATAATCTATATCTTCTTCCTCCAGTTATGGGTTAAATAACAGGACAGATTGTGTTCTATAGCCTTGGCTGTCAACCAGTCTGCCGCAGAAAGCAATGGCAACCGACTGCGGGATAATCTTCTGCCCAGTCAGTCATGTCTCTGTCGAGACATTATCGCCCAAGCGTGTATCACGTATGGCACTAAACTCACTGGCCCTCATATTGGATAAAAAGATATTTTGTGTCTCGACACTATTTCCAGTTTTTTTTTTTTTTTTTTTTTTTTTTTTTTTTGCCCATCGTAAATTTTTTACATAGGTTCGGACATTTGTCATCATCTTTATTGGCATCTTCACAAATTTTCGGCCTTTGTACGTTACGATCTTCTTCAGGTTATATTCGTTGGAATTTCAAACGGAATTCTTTATTTAGTCCACCTGGGAAAAATGATCTCATTCCATATGGTTTCTCTCGTATAGTTTGGAATTATGATTATTTCCACACAATATTCTGCTGCCTAACGTCGCTTCTTCATTTGCGAAGAAGTTGTCCAATATTCACTGCCGTATAAGGGCATTGGCGTTACATAATGCTTAAGAATATTTTTTCAGATTTTCGAAGGCATCTTTAACTATTATGAATAAAATTCAGTCAGTAAGTTAAGTGTCATACGTGATACACGCTTAGGCGATCATGTCTCGAAAAAGACATGACTGACTGGTCAGAAGATTATCCCGTAGTAGGTTGCCATTGCTTTCTGTGGTAGACTGGTTGCCAGCCAAGGCCATAGAACCTAATCCGTCTTGTTATTTAATCCATAACTGGAGGAAAGAGACGGATTAATATTTTTCCCAAGGGTATTTGCGCGTAAGTGAATGAAAGAAATTCAACTGGAATTCGAACTTGGCTTCCCGATTTCTCATTACGAGCCGATATCCACTGCACCACAACGAACTCTCTCAGTATTCACCCGTAATGGTTTTCAAACCAGGTTACTGATCATTAGCAAAAGTTTATGCACAGAAACACTCATACTACGCACACGAGCGTGTAATATCTCTGGACTAAATTGTTGGTGCCAGTGATTTTTTGAAAGTCAAAACTTATAATGGTCATGTTCACGGCAAGTACAACACAACACAAACTACATACCCTAATTTCCACATATTTGAATTTGTGTCGCAGTGAACTAAGCTTAGTAAATACCAACAACTATATCGTGTTACCGATGCTTGCTAAAGTGTTATGATTATTTAAGAGGCATACACAAGGGAACAAACATGACTTCATCTCCTCAATGTCGTAATGTCGGGCCATTTAAGCTTTCTTTAGTCAATTTTTTATTTACTGGGACCCTTCTTGTATTTTTAACAATAATCCAGGATTTTCAAGTTAATTTGCTTGATTGCTCTGAAGAGGCATAAAATTCAAAATAATTCCTTCCAGTGTTTTGTTTGTAACGTGGAGCAAGTCTTTCGCAACAGACGACATTTGCTGACGGCAGACGGTGTGAAAATCATTCACTCTATCCCATAAGAATAAGTGATCCTTATCACATTTCATATTGGTAGGGTGGGGTTTAGTGCAAAGGTTAATGAGGCATTTTGTTGCTTGGTTGTCCTTGGCAGGCCAAATCGTTAACACACCCCAGGATTCATTAGCCTTCATAAACCTTGTGGGAAATGTATCGACTCAGTCTTCCATTCATATATTTAAACACAAACACACACATTCATCTCATGATTTAATATATATATATTCTAAACATATACTGTTAAATATAAGAGACAATGAATGTCTATTATGTTTAATCATGAGCCGTTCTAAACGTCGTATTTTGGCTTTAATTTCACTTGAAAATAAAGACAAAAATTCTGCAACATTTGGATATTTTTTTATTGTTTTGGTTCAAAGCTTTCGGTTGACATGAGCCATCTTCAGAGAGGTTATTTAGACGGTAATACAATAACATCCACCATCACCGACGATTTTATTTTGTGTTGACATAAAACTCCGCTAGGCAGCGGCAATAGTTACGAAAAATAACAAACGCAGTTCGCAAATTTGCAATGCGGTTTTATGACGTCACACTGCGTGATAGCGCGAAATGACAACAGAACCATGTATTCAAATGCAATGTAACGTGTTATGTCCGGATTTAAAGGTGATTTTATTAAGTGTTGGTTGTTTGGATTTGATGTACATGGCTTCCAATATCTGAATGTTCCTCTTCCTGTGTGTATGAGTAAGGATCACCATATTGTTGACCAAAATCTGTCTGATATTACCTACATGTTTATGTTTTTCAGAGAAATGTTGTTTAATTGTAATCTAATCAGAAATATTTATATGTTTAGAAAATTATTTGCTGCCTCGATACACTTTATGTATATATATATACATATATATATTCTAAACATGTGCTGTTAAATATAAGCGACAATGAATGTCTAATATGTTAAATAATGAACCGTTCTAAACTTCGTATTTTGGCTTTAATTTCAGGTGAAAATATAGACAAAAATTCTCCAACATTTGGATAAGTTTTTATTAAGTTGGTTCTAAGCTTTCGATTCACATGAATCATTTCCAGAGAGGTTACAGGGACGTTAACATAAAAACATCCACCATCATAGAACCGGATTACAAATTTACGAACTGCGTTTGCTATTTGTTAACTGCCATCGTTGCTTAGCAAAGTTTTGTCAACACAAGATAAAACAGTCACTGATGGTGGATGTTTGTATGTTAACGTCTTTGTAAGCTCTCTGAAGATGGCTAATGTGAGTCGAAAGCTAAGAACCAACATAATAAAAAAATATCCAAATGTTGGAGAATTTTTGTCTTTATTTTCACCTGAAATTAAAGCCAAAATACGATGCTTAGAACGGTTCATGATTAAACATAATAGACATTCATTTTCTCCTATATTTAACTGTATATGTTTAGAATATATATATATATATATATATATATATATAACACGTTCGATTTAAAAAATCTGATGGTCTGCCCGTTTAATTTTTTATTGTATTTTCTAATTTTCAGATAAGGTGTTGCGTATTTTGCTGGAAACTCTGGACAAACTGTCTAAAGTTCATCTTTTTTTATCATTGTTCAATCATTTTCGACTTTCATGGTCATTATCAAGAACTGATGCGGTGTTAGTGTCATTGTTAAAATTCCTTTGTCTGAATCCTCGTAATCTTTGGAAAACTGGACGTTTGGATAGATCAAACGTGATGACACATGTAACAGCTATTTTATTTTATTTTTATTGTCCGGAAAGTTCATGCCAATTTTTAAGGGAAATTAAAATTCATGCCTATTTTTAAGGGAAATTAAAGTTCATGACTATTTTTATGGGAAATTAAAGTTCATGCCCATTTTTAAGGGAAATTAACGTTCATGCCTACTTTTTAAGGGGAATTAAAGTCTATGCCTATTTTAAAGGGGAATTAAAGTTAATGCCTATTTTTAAGAGAAATTAAAGTTCAAGACAAAATTATCCCATTAAATAATTATTCAATCAAATAACTATTTTGTTGCCCAAACTTTCTCCCGTTTTTCTTCAACTTAAAGATTTCCTCCTCCCAGAATTTCAGTGGTTTCTCGATAAAGAACTCATTAAGGTGTGTTTTTTATATCCTCCAAACAATTAACATTTTTGCATTGAGATTATTTTGTAACAACATGAATAAATGAAAATCTGAAGGCGAATATCTGGTGAATAAGGCGGATGGGATAACCCATCCCAGCCAAGCTGAAACAATTTTTTGCTGGGGCACCAAAGAAACGTGAGGTCTCGCATGAACTTGATGGAAAACAACACCTTTCCTGTTCCCCAGTTCTGGGCGTTTTTCTTGATTTTGTCCAGTTATGAGCAGTACTTTTCAAAATCAATTGACTGGTTACTTGGCAGAAACTCGTAGTACAGGTCTCCTTTCCAATCCCGATAGATGGCTTGCTTTAATTCGTCCAGTTGAAAGAAGTACTTTTCAAAATCAATTGACTGGTTACTTGGCAGAAACTCGTAGTACAGGTCTCCTTTCCAATCCCGATAGATGGCTTGCTTTAATTCGTCCAGTTGAAAGAAGTACTTTTCAAAATCAATTGACTGGTTACTTGGCAGAAACTCGTAGTACAGGTCTCCTTTCCAATCCCGATAGATGGCTTGCTTTAATTCGTCCAGTTGAAAGTAGTACTTTTCAAAATCAATTGACTGGTTACTTGGCAGAAACTCGTAGTACAGGTCTCCTTTCCAATCCCGATAGATGGCTTGCTTTAATTCGTCCAGTTGAAAGAAGTACTTTTCAAAATCAATTGACTGGTTACTTGGCAGAAACTCGTAGTACAGGATGCCTTTCTAATCCCGATAGATGGCTTGATTTAATTCGTTCAGTTGAAAGTAGTACTTTTCAAAATCAATTGACTGGTTACTTGGCAGAAACTCGTAGTACAGGTCTCCTTTCCAATCCCGAAAGATGGCTTGCTTTAATTCGTCCAGTTGAAAGAAGTACTTTTCAAAATCAATTGACTGGTTACTTGGCAGAAACTCGTAGTACAGGTCTCCTTTCCAATCCCGATAGATGGCTTGCTTTAATTCGTCCAGTTGAAAGAAGTACTTTTCAAAATCAATTGACTGGTTACTTGGCAGAAACTCGTAGTACAGGTCTCCTTTCCAATCCCGATAGATGGCTTGCTTTAATTCGTCCAGTTGAAAGTAGTACTTTTCAAAATCAATTGACTGGTTACTTGGCAGAAACTCGTAGTACAGGACTCCTTTCCAATCCCGATAGATGGCTTGCTTTCATTCGTCCAGTTGAAAGTAGTACTTTTCAAAATCAATTGACTGGTTACTTGGCAGAAACTCGTAGTACAGGTCTCCTTTCCAATCCCGATAGATGGCTTGCTTTAATTCGTCCAGTTGAAAGTAGTACTTTTCAAAATCAATTGACTGGTTACTTGGCAGAAACTCGTAGTACAGGACTCCTTTCCAATCCCGATAGATGGCTTGCTTTCATTCGTCCAGTTGAAAGAAGTACTTTTCAAAATCAATTGACTGGTTACTTGGCAGAAACTCGTAGTACAGGTCTCCTTTCCAATCCCGATAGATGGCTTGCTTTCATTCGTCCAGTTGAAAGTAGTACTTTTCAGAATCAATTGGCTCGTTACTTCCTAGAAGCTCAGAGTATACGATACTTTTCCAATCCTCCAAGATACACAACATGACTTTCTTAGGATAAAGATCAGCTTTAAGGTGGCTAAAGTGGCTCATATTACTTACTCCAGGATCTTTTTCGCTGAAAATTGTTGTAAGGGATCCGTTTCCCAACACCCATCCCAATTTGCTTAAAAGTTGCAATTTGATTGAATTCATAGAGAAAAAGACTGATAGAAATGCAATCCAAAAGATTCTTTTCACTCAGATCGTATGGTACCCAAACATCATAGCGATGTGAGTACCCAAGTTTCATTCATTCATCATGAATGGTGAATTTTAATAAATTTAGTGTTTCTGCCTCTTTCCGTATAGTGTAATGCCGGTTAATTTTCAGTGTATTGATCTGGTCGTCATCTGTAAGGAGGCGTTCTTCATCTATAAGGCTTCAATCACCAATTTTAAACTTAGCAAACTACGTCCGCACAATTTCCTCGTCTAAAGCACCTACACAGTACATATCCTTTTTGTTGCTTGCGAGGCAAATTTACCTTTACGGTAATAAAAAGCCTCATGTATCTAAAATGCAACTTATGATTGACAAATAAGTGGATCGACAGTGTCAGCGACAAATGTCGAAAAACCCCCAGAAAGCGACTTGGGACTATTTATTGCAGAATAGGCCAGTCCATTGCCCAGGGTGGGGCAATCCATTTGCTGGTCTGCTATTGGCTAAATTTGCTGGTCTGCCCTTGGCAATATGTTTGATAAAAGAGGTTATCCGGGTATAACTCTTTTACCAACACGATGAGGCCATGATACCCACCATTGCGAGGAGGCTATGATAGTTTACAAAGCAGCCATGATGTTCCCAGTAAGTTACCTTGACTTCTACAACGCGATTCCATTTATATAGGGATGAAAAGTTGACAGGAATTAAGTAATTTTAAATATCTGTCTTCAAGAAATAACTCGAAGAATGTAGGCATATACCTGTTGATAAATTTGACATGTTCTAACATGTAGGAACATGAATGACTTAAAATCTGCATTAATTTTCCAGACATCCCAATATTATAAATGATACCAGGATGCAGAAAAAATGATTTTAACTCCCACGGTTTTTCATAATGATTGCGAAAGTCGAAAGTACTTGAATAAAAATAAACAATAAAAAACAATTACAAAACTTCTATGAGTTTCCTACTTTCATCTATTAATCAATTAAGTGTCATACTTAATACACTTGATACACTATAGAAACCAACCTGTCCTACTATTTAACCCATAACTGGAGGGAGAAGAGAAGGATTAATACATTTCGTCAGGATACTTGTGCTTAAGTGAATGGAAAAAATTAAACTGAAATTCGAAATATGCTATCCGATTTCTCAGCGCGGATGTGCGTTGTGGTGCAGCGGGTATCGGATCGGAACGAGAAATCGGGGAGCCGGGTTCGAATTCCAGTTGAATTCCCTGCATTCACTTACACGCAAATATCTTTGGGAAGGGTATTAATCCGTTTCTTCCCTCCAGTTATAGGTTAAATAATAGGACAGATTGGGTTCTATAGCCTTGGCTGGCAACCAGTCTACCGCAGAAAGTAATGGCAACCTCATGCGGTATAATCTTCTGCCCAGTCAGTCATGTCTTTTCTGAGCCATGATCTTCTGAAACGTATATCACGTATGGCACTTAACTGACTGACTGAATATAATCGAAACATGATTAAGGCTTCTACTTGGCATAAAGTAGGGGATCAGTTTTATATTATCATAAAGTAATAAACTGATCTCCCACTAATTACTACTTAATAATATAATACATCTCTTCTCCTTCTAGATATGAGTTAAATAGCAGGACAGATTGGGTTCTATAGCCTTGGCTGGCAACTAGTCTACCGCAGAAAGTAATGGCAATCCACTGCGGGATAATCTTCTGCCCAGTTAGTCATGTCTCTTTCGAGACATGATCGTTCAAGCGTGTATCACGTATGGCACTTAACTGACTGATTTCTTATTCCGAGCCGACCACAACTGCACCACAATGCAAATTCACTTTCTGATATCGCAAATCAGAAACTCATTTTATGAACTAACTTTAAAACGGCATTTCTCAATTTGCTCTATTGGATATCGGCTCGGAACGAGAAATCGGGGAGCCGAGTTCGAATTCCAGCCGGATTCATTGCATTCACTTACCGCAAATACCCTTGGGAAAGGTATTAATCCGTCTCTTCCTTCCAGTTATGGGTTAAATAACGGGACAGATTGGGTTCTATAGCCTTGGTCGGCAACCAGTTTACCGCAGAAAGCAATGGCAACCTACTGCGGGATAATCTTCTGCCCAGTCAGTCATGTCTCGAGAGAGAGATGATCGCCCAAGCGTGTTTCACGTATGGCACTTCACTGAAAGCCATTCTAATTATCGAAATACCTGAGCTCATTTAGTAAAGATTTCGAATTAGACATGGAGCATTTACACTGTAAAGCATCTATATGTTGCATTTTTTAAATCGTTTCAACACAAGCAAGGCGGTACCGCCAATGATGCGCAGGGGGCTACATAAGAGTAAAAGTTTATACAGGAGGTAAGTGAAAAGAAAGACGAACCAGTTACAGAGGGTGTCAGAGAAAGGGCAAGAGGAGAATGGGAACACAGGAGTGAAGAGAGTTGCGAAGATAGAGAGAAAGGAAAAGAACAAGATATACGGGGTGATGTGGAAAGTGTGAAGAGGAAGACGAACCTGTTACAGGGAGTGAAAGAGAAAGAGCAAGAGAAGGATGGGAACACAGGAGTGAAGACAGTTGCGAAGGTAGAGAGAAAGGAAAAGAACAAGTTATACGGGATGATGTTGAAAGGACTAGAGACAAGTGGATAAGAAATGGGAATTGACATTGCACTTAATTTCTTGGAGATTGTAGCCGTCAGGAAAACAATTTTATTGAAAGGAGTTCCACGGGCGGAAGTGCGAGTAAAGAAGCTGATGGAGTAGAATTGACGGCTGCATTTGGTTGATATAACTGTAAATCGGTGAGACCTTGTTGCCAGTCTGACTGCACGAGTAAATACTTGGCGCGGGGGCACCAGTGATTTAAGTTCGTCGGAGCAGAAACCGTGAAAATATTTGTAGAATAGGGAGAGGGAAGTCACAATCCGCTGGTGGAAAAGTCACTGGAGTCGAGCTGCCAGAGCTGGACCGATCACGTTACAGATTCTCCTTTCGAGCCTGTCGAGAACACTAAGATGAATAGCAGTGTTCTATGCACGGAGGGATGGTTGATTTATATGGCGGATTTATGAAAAAAAAAACACTTCAAACTTCTCTACGTCAATCAATTTTCAATTAAAAAAAATCTCAATGTTAATATTTCATTATTCAGTGAAATTTATTTTATGAAATGACACATTCTGGATCGTTTACAGTAACCCAATTCTGTTTATGGAAGGAAATTCTGAGGGCTATAATTGTTTAGTCTATACCATTGTTGTTCGGACAATGTTTTCAAAATATCATGCTTATAAAATCCGTATATAAATCGAATAAGATCATTTATTTTCTTTCGTGCACACTTTTCAATTCAAACTTTTTAATTTGTAGGACATATTGATGTCAAATAGTTTCTTAGGTTGTGACAAGATGGCGATAAGAAAACAGTTTATGAAAAACATGACAGTGAAGTCCATTCATTAATGCGAATAGTTTATCAATTTCTCTGGCTTCATCTTCATTCCATCTCATCTCAAATATTTTGAAATGCACTTATTTTATAATTTTTTCTAATCATATCTCCCAATGCAAGACAATAAAGCCGCTAAGACACGAATGGCTACTGAGTGTGAAAGAATAAGAAAAAATTAACATTATTAAAGAGCGAGAACAATGAAAAAAGAGAAATCAAGAAGACAGCAGATAACAACTGAGATTGCATTTACAATTTTGAAGATCAAAGTTGACTGGGGAGCATGGAATCACTGGAGAGTTTCACAAGTTAGAAGTGTGAGAAAAAAACTTTTAGCATAGAACTTACTATTATGCCTATTCCATTTCACTGTCAATTGATGAGACCTTACTGCCAATCTTGTACTGCGCTTAAATTCATAAAGTATAGGTACCATAGTGAAAAGTTTATCCGAACAATTACCATGAAGATATTTACAGGAAAGACACAGATTGACAACCTTAAGGCAATGGGTAAATGACTGAAGCATAGCCACCGGAGCAGTCCCAAGAATGTCGCCAATTCTTATCAAGGATCTCAAGATAAACAGCAAGGGGCATCGGACCATATGCGGTAGCAGGATAGCCCGGCGTTGCCCGGGTGTAATGAAAGCTTTAAAACTAATCCATGGTCCCGGAGCTCAGACTCTTTGGACGTTGGCACAAAAGACTAAAAAGCAATAGGTGTTTCCAGTTAAAGCGAAACCGTAGACTGAAAGAAAAATGAATGGATGTAAGTCAAATTTTCATTTCCTGGAATCGATATCAAATAAGTTTTTTCGTCGTAAAATGAATTTTGAAGGCTAAATAAGTCCTCTGAGTAAATGGTATCATGGCTGAGACTAAGAACTACAATTATACCTAATTAGAGCCAAACCCGAAGCAAAAACTTAAAATAAAAGAGCTGAAAAAAATACAGACATACAGGCAGATAAACAGACACACACACGCGCGCACACACACACACACACACACACACACACAAACTTGCCTTTTATATATACATATATTATCGATTTTCTGCACTATTGTAAGAACTGCAACCTTGAAACTTCTGATTATTGTTTCTTATGTCTTTGTCTATAAGTGTATCAAATTTGATTAAAATTGGACCTCTCCTTCTATAACCCGATTTTTTCGATTATCGATTTTCGATATTTATCGAGAGTACCTCGACACAAAAACGAGCTAAGAACACTCACAAACGCTTATAGTACAACTGTGTAAATTTTCAAGAAAATCGGTTCAGCCGTTTCGAAGTCTATAGGTAACGGACACACACACACACACACACACACACACACACACACACACACACACACACACACACAGTTCCATTTATAAATAAGTTTAGATAGATTTAGATTAGATTAGATCGTTACAGAGAAGCTACATTATGGCGATGAGAACGTGATGTCAGGTTAAGACTAATAATATTGCTGATCCTTGTTTGGATTTTATCAGGAATCTTTTAAAATACAACAGGAACAGCGGACCATATATGGCAGCAATATTCAAAGAATAGACCAATGATAAACTCATAGATATGTGTTATGGATTCCGGGTGAGGAACCACACAAAATAATGAAGAGCAAAACAGATATTTGAGATAGAACAATAGGTTATATTAAACGTAAAGATACAAACTGGAATGCAGGTTTGTAATCCAGGAATACGATTAGTAAGGAATTAGATCTATCTATCGCCCGGTTCACATTCCACCCACGTCTATTGAACAGGTTAAGAGGCTCATCCCTTGTTCCCTGTTTAGGGTGTGGTTTCCAGCTTTCTCTTTTCCAATCTTCTCACTTTGTTTTTTTTTTTTTTCAATTGGAGTAGATAGATCTATCTATTGCCCGGTTCACACTCCACCCACGTCAATTGAACAGGTTAAGAGGCTCATCCCTTGTTCCCTGTTTAGGATGTGGTTTCCGGCTTTCTCTTTTCCAATCTTCTCACTTTGTTTTTTTTTTTCAATTGGAGTAGATAGATCTATCGCCCGGTTCACACTCCACCCACGTCTATTGATCAGGTTAAGAGGCTCATCCTTTGTTCTCTGTTTAGGATGTGGTTTCCGGCTTTCTCTTTTCCAATCTTCTCACTTTGTTTTTTTTTCTATTGGAGTAGATAGATCTATCTATCGCCCGGTTCACACTTCACCCACGTCGATTGAACAGGTTAAGAGGCTCATCCCTTGTTCCTTGTTTAAGATGTGGTTTCCGGCTTTCTCTTTTCCAATCTTTTCACTATTACGTAGCCCCCTGCACATCAGTGGCGTTACAGCGTTGCTTGGGGTGATACGATTAAAAGTATATATTTATATCCATGTCTTTGAAGTGAAACCGTGTTGGAATTAGTCTATCCGTGTAATAGTATTCTGGCTGAGGAGAGCTCATAAATACTATGACTACTGACACGGTATTCTCTGTGTACGTTCGGTATCGTTCGGTATCTTCCGGATCAGTCCGCTACTCTCCGATAAGTGACGTATCTCACTATGGCAGGAATATATGTATACTCAAGTCGAGTCCATTATCATAAAAAAAGAGGAGGTCCCACAACAATATGTAATATAATTTCAGGAGAGAAAAATTGCTTACCAATCCACTTTAAACCAACTATCTTTGCAGCATATGTAAAAATGGATTTAATATAGTATTTTCACTTAATTTCATCCAATCATTTTTTCTGAGAACGCAAAATATATCACTCTCATGAACGTTAGTATCAGCCCTGCTGATGGGAAGCAGGAAGAAGTCTTTCAGTTGATTGACAGAGAAAAGTTTCGTTTTGAAGGGGTTAAAATTAACAAGCCATTTCTTGCCCCTGTTAACAACACTGTAGATCTTTTTTTTTCAGATCAGTTACCAATTTGATATTATCGAACTGATCATACTTTCTATCGAGATTGAAGTGAATGGTTTCGTAATCAGCATAGATGAGAACTGATGTCACTGTTCTGAATGCGTAGCACCAGATTGTGTCGTACAGTGATAGAATGCTGATATCAAAATTTTCAATGACATTTTTCTATTTGTATTCGAAGATGCAAGTTTTTCAAAACTGTGTAAATGCGAAAAACCTTATTCTCGTCAGCTCTACACAAAACTAAATTAATTTTATGCGCATAAAAATTAATAAACTCACCGTATTTTTAACATTTTTCCATCAATTTCATTTCTATTCATTTTCGTTCACCTGCCATCGTTGCTGATCCAATTTTGCCAAGCTAATTTTAGGTCTAAAGGATTTCAAGCCATTTTCTATGACAGCAGCCAAATTAGAGGCAGTTTTATTATTAATTAAACCATAATTTCTTTTTAATCTTTTGTTTATTTCGCACTCAGTTACACATCTAATCTAAACTTATTTATAAATGGAACTGTGTGTGTGTGTGTGTGTGTGTGTGTGTGTGTGTGTGTGTGTGTGTGTGTGTGTGTATCCGTTACCTATAGACTCCGAAACAGCTGAACCGATTTTCCTGAAAATTTACACAGTTGTACTATAAGCGTCTGCGAGTGTTCTTAGCTAGGTTTTGTGTCGAGGTACTCTCGATAAATATCGAAAATCGATAATAAAAAATCGGGTTATAGAAGGAGTGGTCCGATTTTAATCAAATTTGATACACTCATAGACAAAGATATAAGAAACGATATTCAAAAGTTTCAAGGTTTCAGTTCTTACAATAGTGCAGAAAATCGATAATATATATATATATATAAATATATATATATATATATATATATATATATATATATAAGGCAAGATATTTGTGTGTGTGTCTGTTTATGTGCTTTCATGTCTGTATTTTTTTCAGCCTTTTATTTTAGTTTTTGCTTCGGGTTTGGCTTTAAGTAGGTATAATTGTAGTTCTTAGTCTCAGCCATGATATCGTTTACTCAGAGGACTTATTTAGCCTTCAAAATTCAGTTTACAACGAAAAAAGCTTATTGGATATCGATATCTGGAAATCAAAATTTGGCTTACATCCATTCATTTTTCTTTCAGTCTACAGTTTCGCTTTAACTGGAAACAACTATTGCTTTTTAGTCTTTCGTGCCAACGTCCAAAGAGTCTGAACTCCAGGACCATGGATTAGTTTTAAAGCTTTCATTACACCCGAGCAACGCCGGGCTATACTGCTAGTCGGACAATAAAAAATTCGGCCATGAATTTCGAACTGTCGAGTTCATTCTTTCATTCTGAAACGGTGCACTTTCAATTTCGAATTACATCAGTTGCGTCCTGGGCATGACGATAAACTACATCCGGCAGCAAGACCACTGATCGGGAGGTTTTGAGGGGCGTGGAAACACCTCTTAATTGTTGCTGTTTCCAGGTCTACTCTGACACTGGATGGTAGTACTACTTCGGGTCCCAAATAAGGGCAAATAATTAACCCCCAAACTGAAGTCAAAACACTATGAAAGTACAAAAATAGACTTTTGTAGTAAAAATACCAGTAAAACATTTTCATAGTAAAAATACATTTTTGTAAAATAACTAATACCAGCAATACATTTTTATAAAAGAAATTACTAACGCTTCTAAGAAAATTAAATTAACGGCATTTTAATTACCTATAAATTGTTTACATGCCGCTAAACAAACAAACTAATTACATCAACTATTACGTTATCAGTTGCTGATATAATGTCATTTTCTGTTGTCTGTATAAAATTATATTACTTCCGTTAGTCCGGCCGTCCGTTAGTCCGGTTGTCCGTATCACCCTCTAAAATAGCGATACATCGACCGATCGAAACCAAATTTTGAATAGAAGTTTTTTGTTTTTTTTTAATCATTTCACCCCAAGCAATCCATTCCACTGCCACTATTGCGCAAGGGGTTACATAGGGGAAGGTGATGAGAAAGAGTAGTTAAATATAGGAAATGTCAGAAGGAGGGTGATAGACGGGTAGGGATACCGAAGATGAGGGTTGGGTAGGTGCGAAGAGTGTTTGAGAGAACGGAAGCGAGTTAATGTGCCAGGTGGTGTCTATTGACCTGACATTTAAACTCCAGGTGAAACAGATAAGCGGGTACAAAGTAGAGTTGGTTTTCCTGGCATGCGTAGCTTCGAATAAAAAAAATTTCATTTAGATTTTGGGAAAATTAAAAGTTTTATTATTTAACATACAAAATATTCTTTTAAGAAATTAATGATTAAAATAGCAAATAATTATTTAATAAAAATGCAATATTGTTTTTCCCCCTTTTCTTTGTGTTTTATATTCTAAAATTCAGTTTCCTGTTCACTCTGCGATTGCGATAACTTCAAACAAATCATAAACCCAGACGTTTCAAAAAGTTGGAATTTGGCCCCAGAAAAAAAGAATTACGCTTGACCAGCTTTTCGTTACATGTTCAAGAATAAGAAATTATTATTATTCGCCATTAAAAAGAAAAAGAAAAAAATCCTTAAAAATATTGAAGTCTTATCAAAATTAAATTAGATTAAAGAAAAATATGGGTTTTGTCAAAGTATTTTCCAAACAAATCAATTCGTTCATATTTCATTGATGAATTGGCGAAATTGAACGAAACGTAGAGTTTGTAAATCTCGACAAAAATGTTAGCGATAACTTCAACAATACGAAATATTTCGAGGATTTCAACAAGCGTTTCTTTTTTTTTTATTGGTTTCACCCCGAGCAAAGCATTTCACTGCCACTATTGCGCAGGGGGTTACATAGAGTGGAAAGTGGTGAGAAAGGATGGTTAGATATAAGAAATGTCATAAGGAGGGTGATAGACGGGTAAGGATACCGAGAATGAGGGTTGGGTAGATGGTGAGAGTGTTGGGAGAATAGATGAAAGTTACTGTGATAGGAGGTGTCTATTGACCTTACATTTAAACTCCTGGAGATTGTAGCTGTCGGGAAAGTAGACATGTGGAAGGGAATTCCACAGGCGCGAAGCGCGAGAAAAGAAGCTGTTGGAGTAGAAATTACGGTTACATTTTATCTGTTTCACTGTGAAAGGGCGGGACCTAGTTGCTAATCTAGTATCTCGTGTAAATTCGTACCTAGGGGGCACCAATGATCTAAGTTCTTCGGAGTAGAAGCCGTGAAAGTATTTATAGAAGAGGCACAGGGAAGCCACGTCACGCCGGTGAGAGAGTGGTTGCAGCCGGTCTGCCAAGTCAGTATCGATCACGTTACAGATTCTCCGTTGAATTTTGTCAAGAAACCCGAGGAGAGTAGAAGAAGCACAGGACCAGATGTGGCAGCAGTATTCAATACACGGGCGGATGGTAGATTTGTATATGTGCAGAATAGATTCAGCCGGGAAAAACTTCCAGGCCCTGCACAGAGAACCGACTTTCATAGCGGCGGATTTGGCAATGGATTCGATATAGTCATTCCATTTGAGGTCCGCCGAGAGTGTAAGGCCAAGGAGGCGTAGTGTTTTACTCTCTGGGAGGCAAGTCTGTTCCGTGCTAATGGGAAGATACTAATTCAATAGAAAAGTTGTGGTTCATCATCAAAAGAGATCTACATAGGAATGAAAAATGGTAATGAAGCCAGGATTTCTTTAAAGAAATAATAAAGGTTGCAAACAAATAGTTTACAAAATCAGTAGTTAAAAAACTGATGAAGCTTATAGAACCTTAATAAGCCTTTATAAAATAATAGATATGAAATGTGTTAATCAAATATATTTTGTAACTTACAACTTCTTTTATTTATAAATACATATGTTACCTTTTGATTTCATAACATGATGCCCCGGAAACAATATTTTTAATGAAAATTTATACTATTAGGTTGTCCCAAAAGTTCAAAAACCTTTGTGAAATGGGTCTATCTGGTCCAGCACAATCGAGACAAGCGATGGGTTCAGAAAGGGCAAGAAACACCGTCGGTTCCAAAACAAGAACGATTCGGCAAGAAAGTCATGTTGTGCATTTGGTGGAACTTTAAAGGAATCGAACATTTTGAGTTGGTTCCGAATGGTCGTGCCATCAGTGCCGAACTTTACTGTCAGCAACTTGAGCGGGTCTACGAAAAGTTGAAGCAAATGTACCCGGCTCTGATCAACCGAAAACGCGTTTTGATGCAGCAGGACAATGCCAAGCCACACACAGCCAGGAAGACCAAAGACAAGTTTGAAGAGCTGGACGGCGTTGAGGTTCTGCCACATCCAGCCTACAGTCCTGACTGTGCTCCATCAGATTACGGCCTTTTCCGCTCAATGCAACACGTTTTGAAGGGTCGCCTATTCGACTCGTTTGATGAAGTCGAGGAAGCGTGCTAAGAATTCTTTGATTCGAAGCCGGCTGAATGGTAATTTGACCAGATGTGAAAGCTTGTAGATCGATGGCAGAAGGTTTTGGAAAATGATGGTCTTTATTTTGAGCAATAATTTTCGTTGTTTTTGCAAGTAAAATTTCAGTTTTTTTGCAAGTGTTTACGAACATTTGGAACAACCTAATATTAACTGAGATTCCAATGATTCATTTAAATAATCATACTCTCGAAATTTTTCTTAGCTAATCTATCTAAATCTAAATCTAAACTTATTTATAAATGGAACTTTGGCTGTTTGTGTGTGTCCGTTAACTAAAGACTCCGAAACGGCTGAACTGATTTTCTTGAAAATTGACACAGTTGTACTATAAGCGTCTGCGAGTGTTCTTAGCTAGATTTTGTATCTAGGTACACCCGATACATATCGAAAATCGATAATCGAAAAAATCGGGTTATAGAAAGAATGGTCCGATTTTAATCAAATTTGATACACTCATAGACAAAGACATAAGAAACGATATTCATAAGTTTTAAGATTGCAGTTCTTACAATAGTGCAGAAAATCGATAATATATATATATATATATATATATATGCAAAATGCAAGATGTTTGTGCGTGTGTCTGTTTATCTGCCTGTATGTCTGTATTTTTTCTGCTCTTTTATTTTAGTTTTTGCTTCGGGTTTGGCTCTAAGTAGGTACAATTGTAGTTCTTAGTCTCAGCCATGATACCATTTACTCAGAGGACTTATTTAGCCTTCAAAATTCAGTTTACGACGAAAAAAACTTATCTGATATCGATACCAGGAAATCAAAATTTGACTAACATCCATTCATTTTTCTTTCAGTCTACGGTTTCTTTTTAACTGGAAACAACTATTGCTTTTTAGTCTTTCATGCCAACGTCCAAAGAGTCTGAGCTCCGGGACCATGGATTAGTTTTAAAGCTTTCATTACACCCGAGCAACGCCGGGCTATACTGCTAGTACCAAATATATTTAAAGACATTGACTCGCATATTGCAATGTAACATCGTGCATAATTGATACATATAAAATATAATGTGTCAAGTAAAAAAGAACAATGTCTTATCAGGTAGTTAGTAATGATGGTAATAAACGCTTTATTTAAAAATTGACTTTATGAAGCGTTACTTCACTTTCCGTTTTTGGAAAATATTCCATACAATGTAAACGGTTTGATAAAGAAAGAAGAAAACAGAGAAGAAAAGAAAAGTAGAAATCAAGGAAAGGAAAAGAAAGAGGAAAGAAAAAAGGTAAAAAAGGAAAAAAGAAAGCATAAGAAATAATATAAAGAAAAAAGAAAGAGAAAAAGGCAAAAAGGAAAGAAGTATAAAAAATTACAAAGAAAGAAATGAAGTGGAAAGTAAAGAAAGAAAGGAAATGGAACGTAAAGAAAGAAAGGAAGTGGAACGTAAAGAAAGAAAGGAAGTGGAACGTAAAGAAAGAAAGGAAATGGAACGTAAAGAAAGAAAGGAAGTGGAACGTAAAGAAAGAAAGGAAGTGGAACGTAAAAAAAAAGGAAGTGGAACGTAAAGAAAGAAAGGAAGTGGAACGTAAAGAAAGAAAGGAAGTGGAACGTAAAGAAAGAAAGGAAGTGGAACGTAAAGTAAGAAAGGAAGTGGAACGTAAAGTAAGAAAGGAAGTGGAACGTAAAGTAAGAAAGGAAGTGTAACGTAAAGTAAGAAAGGAAGTGGAACGTAAAGAAAGAAAGGAAGTGGAACGTAAAGAAAGAAAGGAAGTGGAACGTAAAGAAAGAAAGGAAGTGGAACGTAAAAAAAAAAGGAAGTGGAACGTAAAGTAAGAAAGGAAGTGGAACGTAAAGAAAGAAAGGAAGAGGAACGTAAAGAAAGAAAGGAAGTGGAACGTAAAGAAAGAAAGGAAGTGGAACGTAAAGAAAGAAAGGAAGTGGAACGTAAAAAAAAAGCAAGTGGAACGTAAAGAAAGAAAGGAAGTGGAACGTAAAGAAAGAAAGCAAGTCGAACGTAAAGAAAGAAAGGAAGTGGAACGTAAAGAAAGAAAGGAAGTGGAACGTAAAGAAAGAAAGGAAATGGAACGTAAAGAAAGAAAGGAAGTGGAACGTAAAGAAAGAAAGGAAGTGGAACGTAAAGAAAGAAAGGAAGTGGAACGTAAAGAAAGAAAGGAAATGGAACGTAAAGAAAGAAAGGAAGTGGAACGTAAAGAAAGAAAGGAAATGGAACGTAAAGAAAGAAAGCAAGTGGAACGTAAAGAAAGAAAGGAAGTGGAACGTAAAGAAAGAAAGGAAATGGAACGTAAAGAAAGAAAGGAAGTGGAACGTAAAGAAAGAAAGGAAGTGGAACGTAAAGTAAGCAAGGAAGTGGAACGTAAAGAAAGAAAGGAAGTGGAACGTAAAGAAAGAAAGGAAGTGGAACGTAAAGAAAGAAAGGAAGTGGAACGTAAAGAAATAAAGGAAGTGGAACGTAAAGTAAGAAAGGAAGTGTAACGTAAAGTAAGAAAGGAAGTGTAACGTAAAGAAAGAAAGGAAGTGGAACGTAAAGAAAGAAAGGAAGTGGAACGTAAAGAAAGACAGGAAGTGGAGCGTAAAGAAAGAAAGGAAGTGGAACGTAAAGAAAGAAAGGAAGTGGAACGTAAAGAAAGAAAGCAAGTGGAACGTAAAGAAAGAAAGCAAGTGGAACGTAAAGAAAGAAAGCAAGTGGAACGTAAAGAAAGAAAGCAAGTGGAACGTAAAGAAAGAAAGCAAGTCGAACGTAAAGAAAGAAAGCAAGTGGAACGTAAGGTAAGAAAGCAAGTGGAACGTAAAGTAAGAAAGGAAGTGGAACGTAAAGAAAGAAAGGAAGTGGAACGTAAAGAAAGAAAGGAAGTGGAACGTAAAGTAAGAAAGGAAGTGGAACGTAAAGAAAGAAAGGAAGTCGAACGTAAAGAAAGAAAGGAAGTGGAACGTAAAGAAAGAAATGAAGTGGAACGTAAAGAAAGAAATGAAGTGGAACGTAAAGAAAGAAATGAAGTGGAACGTAAAGAAAGAAATGAAGTGGAACGTAAAGAAAGAAATGAAGTGGAACGTAAAGAAAGAAATGAAGTGGAACGTAAAGAAAGAAATGAAGTGGAACGTAAAGAAAGAAAGGAAGTGGAACGTAAAGAAAGAAAGGAAGTGGAACGTAAAGTAAGAAAGGAAGTGGAACGTAAAGAATGAAAGGAAGTGGAACGTAAAGAAAGAAAGGAAGTGGAACGTAAAGAAAGAAAGGAAGTGGAACGTAAAGTAAGAAAGGAAGTGGAACGTAAAGAAAGAAAGGAAGTGGAACGTAAAGAAAGAAATGAAGTGGAACGTAAAGAAAGAAAGGAAGTGGAACGTAAAGAAAGAAAGGAAGTGGAACGTAAAGTAAGAAAGGAAGTGGAACGTAAAGAATGAAAGGAAGTGGAACGTAAAGAAAGAAAGGAAGTGGAACGTAAAGAAAGAAAGGAAGTGGAACGTAAAGTAAGAAAGGAAGTGGAACGTAAAGAATGAAAGGAAGTGGAACGTAAAGAAAGAAAGGAAGTGGAACGTAAAGAAAGAAATGAAGTGGAACGTAAAGAAAGAAAGGAAGTCGAACGTAAAGAAAGAAAGGAAGTGGAACGTAAAGAAAGAAAGGAAGTGGAACGTAAAGAAAGAAATGAAGTGGAACGTAAAGAAAGAAATGAAGTGGAACGTAAAGAAAGAAAGGAAGTGGAACGTAAAGAAAGAAAGGAAGTGGAACGTAAAGAAAGAAATGAAGTGGAACGTAAAGAAAGAAATGAAGTGGAACGTAAAGAAAGAAATGAAGTGGAACGTAAAGAAAGAAAGGAAGTGGAACGTAAAGAAAGAAAGGAAGTGGAACGTAAAGTAAGAAAGGAAGTGGAACGTAAAGAATGAAAGGAAGTGGAACGTAAAGAAAGAAAGGAAGTGGAACGTAAAGTAAGAAAGGAAGTGGAACGTAAAGAATGAAAGGAAGTGGAACGTAAAGTAAGAAAGGAAGTGGAACGTAAAGAAAGAAAGGAAGTGGAACGTAAAGTAAGAAAGGAAGTGGAACGTAAAGAAAGAAAGGAAGTGGAACGTAAAGAAAGAAATGAAGTGGAACGTAAAGAAAGAAAGGAAGTGGAACGTAAAGAAAGAAAGGAAGTGGAACGTAAAGTAAGAAAGGAAGTGGAACGTAAAGAATGAAAGGAAGTGGAACGTAAAGAAAGAAAGGAAGTGGAACGTAAAGAAAGAAAGGAAGTGGAACGTAAAGTAAGAAAGGAAGTGGAACGTAAAGAAAGAAAGGAAATGGAACGTAAAGAAAGAAAGGAAGTGGAACGTAAAGTAAGAAAGGAAGTGGAACGTAAAGAAAGGAAGTGGAACGTAAAGAAAGAAAGGAAGTGGAACGTAAAGAAAGAAATGAAGTGGAACGTAAAGAAAGAAAGGAAGTGGAACGTAAAGAAAGAAAGGAAGTGGAACGTAAAGAAAGAAAGGAAGTGGAACGTAAAGAAAGAAAGGAAGTGGAACGTAAAGAAAGAAAGGAAGTGGAACGTAAAGAAAAAACAAATGAAAAGATTTTAGGAAATTTAAGCCAATGAAAGCATTGCTAAAAATTAGAATTCATATTCAAACGGAAATGAGGTGTAACAGCAAGTTACTATACTGCAATTCAAACCTGATGGCATTTTTGCGTGAAATCAAAAACTCAAACTAAATTTGAATTCTGAACTTTAGTATTATTGTTAATTGTTAATAAAATATAAATAATATTTTCTTACATTTCATTTATACTAAAATAACACTCTTGCACTATGAGCACGCAAAGTTTGTTAGTGTCCTTCACTCAGGCAAAACAGTCGTGTATTTTACTTATGTCTTTGTTTAATCCTCTTCCGTTGTTCATAGTTCGAATCCAAACTAATCCTTGCTTTTCTCAAGCAGCTAATGAATAAAAAAAATTACGTTATAATTTGTAAAAAAGTACTTGTCTGTTATTTTTTATTCGTTTACTTCATTAGCTTCTTTTCTCGCACTTCCCGCGGGTGGAATTCCCTTCCGTTTACTTGCTACCCCGACAGATACAATCTCCAAGAATTTAAATGTAAAGTCAATAGTCATCTCCTATCTCACTAACATGCATCCTCTCTCTTATGCTTCTTTCTCCGTCAACTCCACTCCCGTCAGTGTTCTCATCCTTATCTTACCCACTTCCTGACACCCCTATAACCTGTCACGCTTTCTCATAATTTTCCTCCTATGTAACCCCCTGCACACCAGTGACAGTAAACTGCCTTGCTTGGGGCGATATGATTATAAAAAAAAATTCTATACTATTAAAATGTAGGTATGAACTGGGGGATCATTTCTACATTACAATCAATATATAAACTGATCCCTCACTTTATGACCACAGTCATCCTTCTCTTAACCACATCCTGATAATCTCTATAACCTGTCACTGTTTCTCATAACTTTCCCCCTATGTAACGTTCTGCAAAACAGTGGCAGTAAACTGCCTTGCTTGGGGAGATATGATTATAAAAAAAAAAATTCTATACTATTAAAATGTGGATATAAACTGGGGGATCACTTCTGCATTACAATCAATATATAAACTGATCCCTCACTTTATGGTCACATTCATCCTTCTCTTAACCACATCCTGACAATCTCTACAACCTGTCACTTTTTCTCATAACTTTCCTTCTATGTAACCCCCTGCACACCAGTGACAGTAAACTGTCTTGCTTGGGGAGATATGATTATAAAAAAATGTTCTAACAACCTGGGATATAACATAATAAAAACAATTAAAAAAACATTAGTTTTATTAGCATATCAAAGATGAGAAACAGAATAGAAGCCACCAAAATAGGGTTCTACAGAAGGATGCTGAGGATATCATGGACCGAACATGTGAATAATGATGAAGTTCTGGAGAGGCTGGCAAGGAAAAGTAAACTGATACTTAGCATCAGGGAAAGACAGCTGAAGTTCCTGGGACACGCAGTGAGGAAAGAGGGCTCGAAGAATCCGATACTCACGAGACGGATAGAGGAAAAGAGAGACAGAGGAAAGCAACGCGTGATATACTTGATAGACTTGAACAGATGGATTGTGGAGCAGGGTTTTGGGGTGGTAACAGAAGAAGGGGTGTTAAGAGATAGGGGGATGTGGAAGGCCATGAACGCCTACGTTCTGAAGGGACACGGCACGTAGAAGAAGAAAAGGAAGATGTTCTTGTGAGCATATCTAAAATTTGCACTTTTCACGTTCTCCGTGTTTCATTTGATTTATGGCGCGTTTTTTGTTTTTTTTGTGGTACAGTGGATATCGGCTCGGAACGAGAAACCGGAACGAGCCGAGTTCGAATTCCAGTTGAATCCATTGTATTCACTTACGCGCAAATACCCTTGGGAAAGGTATTAATCCGTCTCTTCCTTCCAGTTATGGGTCAAATAGCAGGACAGACTGGGTTCTATAGCCTTGGTTGGCAACCAGTCTACCGCAGAAAGCAATGGCAACCTACTGCGGGATAATATTCTGCCCAGTCAGTCATGTCACTTTCGAGACATGATCGCCCAAGCGTGTATCACGTATGGCACTTAACTGACTGACCCCCCACTATTTCGTGGAAAAACAGCATAACGCAATGAAAAGGGCTCTAAATTTAATGAAAATAAAGTTTTATTGTCAAAATTTTTGACGTCGCGCTTTTCTTTTTTTTTCTTTTTTTTTGGCGCTTTTGGGGAATTCTCGTAAAAATCAAATAATTTTTGGATTTTAATGAAATTTTCAGGACTTATTCACAAATGAATGAAATTATTTTTGACACGTTTTTTTCTTAGAAAATTTTGGTAAAAAAATTTTTTTTTATATGTCCCCACCCCACTTACTTATTTACATGAAATTTCGCACAAAACATTCTTATTTATTGAAATTTGTTTTTTGTTAAAAGTAGGGGTCATTGGAGACTGTAACCCACCTACTTCTTTTTTATTAAATTTGGACCATTGAACTGAAAATATGTCCTGAATTGAAAAATAATTAATCCAATAAAACTATGATATTACTTAATTAAAAAAGCTTTTAATTGTTTTCGTAAATAAGTAATATTAAGGACATTATTTTCTGAAGAAATAGATTTTTTCTGGTGTATAATGAATTTTAACAATAATTTTTTCATTTTTTTTACATTTTAATTATAATCATTTATAATAGTTTAAAATCGTGTAAAATTCTGTAGTGGGGTCTTTATTGGATGTAATATAGTAATTAAGTGAAAACGAAATTTACAAGTCTAAAATTACAAAGATTAATAAACGTAGTTACGCTATTTATTTTTAAAATAATTTTCTATTTTGTATTTTGTTACCTTATTTTCATGTATGGTAGACTGAAATTGCTATTATTATGAAAATGTTACGTAATTTAAGAGTTTTGTCCCTTCACTGAGATTTATGAAAATTGTCATTTTATGGTCATTCGTAGCAGCTATCATCGCTTCGTCATTTAACAGTCCGTCAAAGGTTCGATCAGATGAACACGACCAATCGTTAATAATTGGTTGTATATTACTTTTTATGCTATAATATTTCTTTATAATCAGATTAATTTTACATTCAATTTTTTAATTTTACTAAAATAAAGTGTCAGAAATCTTTTGAAATATTTTTAAAATCGATGAATTTTTGTTTGTTTACAAATTTCTTAAAATTAAGAAAATGGCCGCTTTTAAGAAAATTTTAAAAAATCGAAATTAAATGGGACCGTCCAATCTATATAATTTCTATTTGAAATACACCAGAATTTTTTACTTGATGGAAGTAATAAATTTAATCATTAAGCTTTTAATTAAATCAAAACTAAATTTTTCAAGAATGTTTTTCTTTTTGAAAATTTCATTTTAAAATTAGGTATCAAATTTTTATGCCAAAATACTGGAGGTACCTATTTTAAAGTAAAAATAAAGTACCTTTTGAATATTTGAACTTGTTGAGAAATGAAGGTATACATTTCTGTGAGAAATGTATATTTCGTGATAGTTTACCAAAATAAGACATACAGTAACAAAATATACAGGGTACCTAGTAAAATGTTGGAAATTCAGAAAGACGTGAGACAACCGTAACGAATGATATGACAGAAAAATTGAGGAAGAATTTCAACACGTTTCGTCATTCCCCATGTTGAATATTCTTTGAAAAAGTCCGACAAATTGACGCTCAAAATCGGGGAGTTATTTAGCCATATGAGAAGGGCAGAACGAAGGACGAAAGTTGTCTGCTAATAAAATTTAAACGAGTCACAAGGTCAAGCAGCAATTAATCAATCATAAAAGAATCAATCAGGATTAAGTAATTACGTGAGAGTCGTACAGTTATTCAAGGTCATGAATATAAACTTATTTATAAATGGAACTTTGTCTGTGTGTGTGTCCGTTACCTATAGACTCCGAAACGGCTGAACCGATTTTCTTGAAAATTTACACAGTTATACTATAAGCGTCTCTGAGTGTTCTTAGCTAAGTTTTGTGTCGAAGTACTCCCGATAAATATCGAAAATCGATAATAAAAAAATCGGGTGATAGAAGGAGTGGTCCGATTTTAATCAAATTTGATACTCATAGACAAAGACCTAAGAAATGATATTCAGAAGTTTCAAGGTTGCAGTTCTTACAATAGTGCAGAATATCAATAATATATGTATATACAAAAGGCAAGATGTTTGTGTGTGTGTGTCTGTTTATCTGCCTGTATGTCTGTATTTTTTTCAACCCTTTTATTTTAGTTTTTGCTGCAGGTTTGGCTCTAAGTAGGTATAATTGTTGTTCTTAGTCTCAGCCATGATACCATTTACTCAGAGGACTTATTTAGCCTTCAAAATTCAGTTTACGACGAAAAAAACTTATTTGATATCGATACCAGGAAATCAAAATTTGACTTACATCCATTCATTTTTCTTTCAGTCTATGGTTTCGCTTTAACTGGAAACAACTATTGCTTTTTAGTGTTTCGTGCCAACGTCAAACGTGTCTGGGCTGCAAGACCATGGATTAGTTTTAAAGCTTTCATTACACCCGAGCAACGCCGGCTATACTGCTAGTGTTCACAAGGTCAACTACTCCTGAAAGATAAACGGTCATGATGAATTTTCCCGCTTTTTCACTGGGCGCCCTGTAGTTAATTACTTTTTAAATCTAATGTTTTTCTTCGAAACAAATTTCTGGGAGACATATTGACTTTTAAAGAGATTTTAAAAGAGTTTTAATTTTTCTTTTGTCGGCATCCATCAAATCAGCTAATCAAACTGGCCGGTAGATATAAATATATAATACTGTTTAATTAAAAAACAGAATATCTACTTAAATACGAGTATAGGTAAAAATAATGTTCAAACAATATATATATATATATATATATATATATATAAAGTGAAAATTGGTTGCTCAAAGAAAGCCTATTAAAGATCTGGCAAGGAAAGTGTTCGGTGCCTCGCAATGAGGCAAAACATAATACTTATAATGGAAGAAATATGACCCTGAACTCTCTTCTGTCTATGCTTTACAACTACTGCCGATTTGCTTCCTGCTTTCCTCCCTGTTGGAAGTCTTCCGCAGTAGTTCCTATATTTAAGAATTCGGGAGAACTCTCGGACCCCGCTAATTATCAATATCCAATTAATATATATATATATATATATATATATAATGAATTATTTTGAACATTATTTTTACCGATACTCTTATTTAAGTAGATATTGTTTTTAATTAAACAGTATTTTTATATTTATATCTACCGGCCTGATTATTTACGATAAATTTTTATTACGAAAATGTGTGCTACCCAGCAGGATTCGAACCTGCGACCCCTATTACATAGGGGAAGCATACCATTTGATCTGGTACCGTCTTGACCACTCGACCATGGATAGCCTCTTGATCAGACGAGGTAATAAAAATTTTTGTAATAAAAATTTATCGTAAATAATCAGGACGGTAGATATAAATATAAAATTACTGTTTAATTAAAAACAGAATATCTACTTAAATACGAGTATTGGTAAAAATAATGTTCAAAATAATTCATTACAAATTGTCGGTTGCTTATAACCAAGTTTCGTTAAAATTCGTTAATTTCCGTAACATGTTTATATATATATATACTACCGGCCATAATACTGCAGAAGGTGAGTGTATACAGACTATTATAGATTGGGTCCTATAGCCCTGGTTGGCAACGTGTCTACCTCAGAAAATAATGGCAACCTACCGATGGAAAATCTTCTGCCCAGTCAGTCATGTCTACTTCGAGACATGATCGCCTAAGCATGTATAGCGTATGGCACTGAACTGACTGGGGTATATAATTTATTTGTTCTAACATTATTTTTAAGCGATACTCGTATTTCAGTAAATACTATGTTTATTTATAATAAACTGTATATTTATACTACCTACCGGACTGAATATTCAAAAAAATCTTGTTAGGAAAATATGCAATCACCGACAGGATTCAAACCTGCGACTCATATAGACCTAGGAGAAGCCCACCACTGATCTGACGAGTCTTAACCACTCGAGCACGACAAATAAATCATAGATATGTCAGTTAATTCCATTTCGTAATATATATATATATATATATATATATATATATATATATATATAGCTCCTTCAGTAATTAATTAAAGCACTCTGGCTATTGGGCGTGTATAATGATAATATACACGCTAAAAGTCTGCCTTCTTCTACCGAGCGCCCATAGCCCAGAGTTAGAATCGCCGATTGACGCCAATCGGTCGGGTTTCAATCCTGTGTTAAAAGAATCGGAGTCTAACCGTACTAATGAGCTCTGATATATATATATAGTCATCCGTAGACAGATCTGTTTCGCTCTATCACAACTCATCAGTACGGTTAGACATCCGGTTGCTTCTAGCCAACCGAATTGACATCAGTCGTCGATTCTACCTCTGAGCTATGGGCGCTCGGTAGAGGAAGGCGGGCTTTTAGCGTGTTATATACAATGTAAACCTACGCCAGTAGCTGACAGTGTTCAAATTTATTACTGAATGAATGATGTGTAGATGCTTGAGTAGGTACTGTTTTTTCAAAGTCTACCATTTTATAGTGCTCAATCAGGGCATGAGAGCGTAAATATATATAATTCCGTTTTGATCTGTCTATAATCAGCACCTGAAAATTGCGTTTTGCATGAAACCCCGAGTCGTGCTACTAGTGAGGGATAATATATACATTTATTCACATATATGTGTGTGTGTGTGCGTGTGTGCGTGTGTGTGTGTGTGTGTGTGTGTGTGTGTGTGTGTGTGTGTGTGTGTTCTCGTTCTATTGAATAATATAGACATGTTCTGTCTGTTTATTTTTATAAATTATTTTCTTTAGGTTAAGTTAATTTTCGGAGAGGAACGCGCCGTAGTTTTTAATAAACCAATAACTTTCCTTCTCCTCCGAGGTCACCCACGGGGGTGTATTGCAAAGACCAACCTATATTTAACATACAAACTTATATCTATCACGAAACATACAAATTTCAGTGTCGCAATGTACAATTAATTCATAATTATATGATTATATTAAGTTTTATAATATCTATTATATTGAGCACTGTTTATAATAAAATATATGCCGGGACTCAAAATAGTAAAATCTTGAGTCCCCTTCACCTGGATTTATATATACACAGAGAGAGTGACACAGACAGACAGACAGACAGACAGACAGACAGACAGAGACACAAATATATAAATTCGAGGTGGCTGAACCAGCTTCCAAAACACGACCAAAGGGTCAACCATCAGATAAACTGTTACTCGGCGTCTCAACGCAAAT
>JBBBDQ010001921.1:957500-960000 GCA_037127315.1 Ascarosepion bandense | reverse complement strand
ATGTAACGGTAGAAATGGATTTGAGATAGATAGATAGACAGATAGATAGATAGATAGACAGATAGATAGATAGATAGATATTAAAAAACTGATATGGATCGATAGAAATGGATTTTAGATAGATAGATAGATAGATAGATAGATAGATAGATAGATAGATATTAAAAAACTGATATGGATCATTAGAAATTGATGATAGATAGATAGATAGATAGATAGATAGATAGATAGATCGGCATAAAAAACTGATATGGATCGACAAAAATGGATTTTAGGTGGATAGATAGATAGATAGATAGATAGATAGATAGATAGATAGATAGATATAGATAGATAGATAGATAGATCGGCATAAAAAACTGATATGGATCGACAAAAATGGATTTTAGATAGATAGATAGATAGATAGATAGATAGATAGATAGATAGATAGATAGATATTAAAACCTGTTATGGATCGATAGAAATGGATTTTAGATAGTTAAATAGATAGATACCAAAAAACTGATATGGATCGAAAGAAATGGATATCAGATAGATAGATAGATAGATAGATAGATAGATATTTTAAAACTGATATGTAACGGTAGAAATGGATTTCACATAGATAGATAGATAGATAGATAGATAGATAGATAGATAGATAGATATTAAAAAATAATGAGTCGTTAGAAATTGATTCAAGATAGATAGATAGATAGATAGATAGATAGATAGATAGATAGATAGATAGATAGATAGATATTAAAAAACTGATATGAATCGATATAAGTGGATTTTAGATAGATAGATAGATAGATAGATAGATAGATAGATAGATAGATAGATAGATAGATAGATAGATAGATAGATATTAAAAAATAATGGGTCGTTAGAAATTGATTCAAGATAGATAGATAGATAGATAGATAGATAGATATTAAAAAACTGATATTTATCGGTAGAAATGGATTTCAGATAGATAGATAGATAGATAGATAGATAGATAAAAATGGAATTGATAAATAGAAAGAAATGGAATGAGATAGATAGATAGATAGATAGATAGATAGATAGATAGATAGATAGATAGATAGATAGATAGATATGCATTAAAAACTGATATGGATCGATAAAAATGGATTTTAGGGAGTAGATAAATAGATAGATAGATAGATAGATAGATAGATAGATAGATAGATAGATAGATAGATAGATAGATTGATAGATATTAACAAACTGATATGGATCGTTAGAAATGGATTTCTGATAGATAGATAGATAGATAGATAGATAGATAGATAGATAGATAGATAGATAGATAGATAGATAGATATCAAACAACTGATATGGATCCATAGCAATTGATTTTTGATAGACAGATAGATAGATAGATAGATAGATAGATAGATAGATATCAAAAAACTGATATGGATCCAAAGCAATTGATTTTAGATAGATAAATAGTGAGATGGATAGATAGATAGATAGATAGATAGATAGATAGATAGATAGGCATTAAAAAACAGATATGGATCGATAAAAATGAATTTTAGATAGATAGATAGATAGATAGATAGATAGATATTAAAAAACTGAGATGGAACGATTGAAATGGATTTTAGATAGTTAAATATATAGATATTAAAAAAATTGATATGGATCAGAAAGAAATGGATAGATAGATAGATCGATAGATAGATAGATAGATAGATAGATAGATAGATAGATAGATAGATAGATAGATAAATAGATAGATATTAACAAATTGAGATAGATAGATAGATAGATAGATAGATAGATAGATAGATATTAAAAAAACTGATATGTAACGGTAGAAATGGTTGAGATGGAGATAGATAGATAGATAGACAGACAGATAGATAGATAGATAGATATTAAAAGGCAGTATGGATCGATGAAATGGATTTAGATAGATAGATAGATAGATAGATAGATAGATAGATATTAAAAAACTGATATGGATCATTAGAGTGATGATAGATAGATAGATAGATAGATAGATAGATAGATAGATAGATAGATGAATCAGCATGCATGATATGGATCGACAAAAATGGATTTGGGTGGATAGATAGATAGATAGATAGATAGATAGATAGATAGATAGATAGATCGGCATAAAAACTGATATGGATCGACAGAAATGGATTTTAGATAGATAGATAGATACATAGATAGATAGATAGATAGATAGATAGATAGATAGATATTAAAACCTGTTGGATCGATAGAAATGGATTTTTAGATAGTTAAATAGATAGATTTCTAAAAAAGCGAGAATGTGGATCGAAAGAAATGGATATCAGATAGATAGATAGATAGATAGATAGATAGATAGATAGATAGATAGATAGATAGATAGATGGATAGATAGATAGATGATATTTTAAAACTGATATGTAACGGTAGAAATGAATTTCACCAGATGAAGTAGATAGATAGATAGATAGATAGATAGATATTAAAAAATAAGTATGAATCGATATAAGTGGATTTT